>JAMKCH010076092.1:0-15634 GCA_023653785.1 Ophioderma brevispina
ACAATGTGAAAATTCTCATTTTTTGCACTTGGTTAATTGTTGTGTTTGTGTAAAGATTTCTATCAAAAATATCCCCATCTGAAAGGAATCAAGTAGAGACTGAGAAATGTTCTTTGGGTACCCAAAAAATTGTGTGAAAATTTCTAATTCGATAGAGCCAAAGCGAAATTCAGCCTATGTTTTCTATTGAAATATAAGCAAAAAACAAAATCACCTTTTGTTTTATTTAAAGTTATTTCTGTAGCCAAATAAAGGTATGGAATCTATGGAGTGTCTAATCTATATTAATCCCTCCTTACTATCAAAAGAAAATATGGATGACTTGAAAAATTCTCGTTGCACCTTTAATGTGCGTAGCTGATCGCGCACACACCTCTTCTACAGCGAGTCGGTTACCGTCCCAACATTGTAATAATGCCGACCCCTTATACACTGGTTAGCGCCGGAGTTAAGTATAGTAATTGAGGTAAAGCACCTCCCTCAAGGGCCGAAACCATGGCCAAAGCCGGGATCTCGAACCTCACACCTTGGTCGGCGGTTGGGCCACTTTTATCCACGGGACCACATGTGGCCCCATGCGGAATCCTTTTTCCTGCACGGATCCAATACCTTGGTGTAGTGTGTGTACCTCCCATGAACTAATGGTGGTTACAAACAAGCCACGGTCATGCTAATCAAAAAAAAGCGCATTCTGGTAATGTTGTAGCGCAATATCTTCGATAAATACCACAGTCTTACGCAGCCCACTTTGTTTATGAAGTCGATTTAAGAGGATTCACAACAGTAAATAACGTGGGAAACAGGTTTAAATAACTCCAGCCCCAACTGCAAATGGGTGGTGTTTTTTTTTTGGTGACCCTCGCCTAAGTATACCCTAAACTGAGAGAAATGGCAGGAGCTTCTGGGTTGCCAAAATCTGGTTGATCAATATTAAGTATAAAATCTGTAGGATATCAAAAAAAGGTGTCCTTGATATGTTACTTTTGATCGACAAACAATTTTAACCAATTTTAACCGTCATTAAGGGACACCTGACTGACAAAGGCTGTGAACTCCAGGATCCACAGTGCATGCTAGTATTGGCAGTCCAGTTCGTTGAAAATTTTGGGTGATAACATACCCTAATTTCTGAGGATTGGGGTGTAGGAGAATATGAGGATTCAAGCAGAAGTTAGCTTGAAGGTCTGAGATGTTCCATAGAGGAGAAAATGACGTTTCATCTCGGGCCATTTGTACAGGAACGAATGGGAGCGAGCGCGTAGTGGTGTTTGAAAACCAAAAGTCCTTGGTTGAGTTGTTGACTGTATAAGGGGTGTGATTTTAGGTTTCCCTGACATGTGTTTACAAACGTATTGGCAAAACAAAAAAATCTAAAAAATTCCATTACATTACAAGAGTAATCAATCGCCGTAGCCCCGTAGTGAATAATATGGTCAACGAAATGTTAAATCGGTAGTATATTTTTTTTTAAATTTCATTCATGGGGGAGTAGTAGAAAAGAGCTTCATTTTTTCTTCCTACATATTAACTGGAAACATAACGGGAGAAAAATATGAGGGGAAAAAAAAAACAAAATTAGATGGAGGATATAATGAAAGGCCGGCTCTAAACATGAACATATTATTTCGAAAATTAATTAATTTTTACAGACGATCGGCATGACACAATTCCTGGTTTGGAAAACATCTGACCATTGCAGTCAAAACTGGTACGATCCCCCGACTTCCCCGTGTGGGTGCCCATCCCGCCAAGACACGAGCAGATGTCCACTCCGACCACGTTCCCCAGCCACTCATGGTAGATTTCGTCTTACAGTCAAAGAGATAAAGATTAAGGATAATAAAGATTAACAGTCATAAACTTGATTAACATTACCAACAAGGTATGATTAGGATATTAGAGTGAGAGGCCATATGCGACGTCAACCTTAAAAAATTCTAATTTAAAAAAAGGACCTTTTTTTTATATTCTTTATAGGGCTATATGTGAATTATTAAGAAAAAATGGTTCCAGCCTTCTGGCAGCTGCGTCGGTCAGATATTCAAGGTCAAAGGTCAATCCTATAGTCATATCATGATCATAAAAACTCCTCAACCATTTGGTCTAAACGCACAAATGAGGTTGTCTATACCAAGGTTTTGGGGATCAACAACACACAATTAAGCATATAGGAGAAAAACGTTCCAAATCACCCTTCCTTGATTTTCAAAATAGTATGCACTAATCCTGCATGAAATTTTACTTTAAACTTCGTCCCCCTTAACCATTTTTTTTTTAAAGGTGTTGTTAAGAACTCTTTGGATTTCTTAGCTACAAAGCTCCCTGATCCTTTTGGTTTTGGTTGGTACCAGGTGGTGTGGTATAAGTTCCCATCTTTCCATTGATATCAAAAACGTTCCAATAGACCTCCATGGACGCTCAATGATGTTTATTGAAGTAAAATAATCAGGGAAACCTGATTTCTCCGATTGTTGCTAAAAAATAAAACATTCTATTTTGATTAAAAATACAGGAATTGTGTTGATTTGCTTAGGTTTTGGGTTGATTATGAAGAAAAATCAAGTTTTGTAACATACACAGGAAAAGTGAATAAAGCATAATATTTTGATAGAAGTGGAAAAAGAAAAATATTAAGGTGAAACACCATCCCCTTACTTCAAAACTGCGTCTTGTCTACGACTACCAAAGGTAAGGTGGCGTAACAGATTATTTTGCGCTAAAATGAAAGCAAAATGATGGTCCCAAGATTAAGTGCAGCCGTTATGGTTTCAATTTGTGTTTTTTAAAATTTGAAACTTGAAAAACTTGCAAGCTTGTGGGCAGTGGTAAACACCCCCACTTCCCCCCAGGAAAGGACGAGGTTACCTCATACTTCAATGGTTGACTTTGCCACTCATATGGGCAAGGGGGGAAAAAAACAAAAGTTCCCCCCTTCAGCCTACCTGTGACCCATCAAACAACCGACGACGATGCGTTAAGTTGGGGGGGGGGGGGCTCACCACCTATCTCTCTTCGGGGAAGGCCCTGACCAGCCCCGTGGCCATCTCCACATAAACTTCCTGGAGTTTGTCGCGGCCGGCTTCCCCATGGTCAGGTAGGGAATGTATTGATTGTCCGCTGCGACATATATGGTGGTGACATATAAAACAAGTAAGGGGGTGTAATCATTCCCAGCCTATGCAGGAAGTTTCTTTCTCTTTCTCCGGCTACCGGGTGGTGCCCGGGTCATTGGGGCATCGGGCTGATCGCCCTCCCTGTTTTTCGGGAGTGGACAATGGTTGAGACAGTCTCCCAGGAGGGTCCCTAATCCCAAACACAGCCAAGAGTCAGAGGGCCGTCCTGTAGAGTGGAGTTTCTACTTTGCATTTTTCCGCACATCTTCTAGATGGTGGACCGTCCACACGTGAATCTGTTCTCCTCAGTCATTACGTCGATTGTGGCAATTTTAGGGGCCTACTCTTGGAAAACCAGGATCCCTGGGCAGTCAAACGGGACGCCATGGCAGCATAGGTCAGGATTGATAGCCTATGCTTGATCATAGCTTCTCCATGTTGCCATGATCCCAACAGTCGCTCGAGGGCTCTGTCTCGAGACTGCCTGATCCTGCTGGTAGCCCATTTTGGCCACGGCAGTTTGTGTTCCTCCCCAGGACACTAGAGGTCGGGGTGTAAGGGAACAGATCCATCTTCCAAAGGGAGGGGAAACCTGGTAAGAGGTCCTCCCGCGACGCCATCGTCCTAGAGTGCTCGAACCTATCTGATATGCATTTCTCACTGAGGTGGGACTTTCTGAACAGGCTGCAAACAAAAAAAAAATGCCTCACTGTTCAGGCAATTCACTAGAACATCATAGGATTAATATGCCTGGTGTGCCGATATAGAGTTCGACGAGCCATGCAATTTCTATTTCTAAGACGTAGACCCAGGTTTGTGCATTTCCCTTCCTCAAAGAAGTCTTTCAGGAGGTGGGGTTAAACTTAATGTCCTGACTGTCCGAGGTTTCTTTTTAACCGAACAGCCACAGGCCAAACCCGTAAAGGGCTCTGTGATGGCATGACGATTTCTTCTTTCAGTCCCTCTTGTCCATCTTGTGAAAAGGGTATGTTTAACGGATCGTCCCCAGGTTCGAGCCTTGTGGGTGATTTGCCGTGGTCCTTTAATTGCAATTCTTGGTGTCGGAAGGTTTACAAACCCAAAAACCGCAAGCTTAGTATTCTGGAATTCCTAGGGCTGTAGGGGGTTCGGATATACATGCCTTTTCTACGACGAGGCCCACCACCACTTTGAGCGCAAGGAGGTCCTCTATTTTCCACATGCAGGCTTTTTGGCCAATACTCTTTACAACCCTACCCTACCCCTGAAAAAAAACCGGTTTTCTGCCACGTCTCACCATATTGCAGACCGGGCCCGGTTTGCAGATCAGCTCTATAAGCCTGCCAGCAAGGGACACATTGAGATAGCTGGATTTCCTCAGTCATCTGAAATACACACAAAAACCCCATCATTGGTTGACCGGCTTCTTGGTTAGGGCATATGATGTTCGAGCTTACGCTTCCTCCTGGGCATTCTATAAATAAGCCTTCATCCCAGACATTTTAGACAATGTCGGTTGGAGTTCTACTTCTACCTTCCAACAAGTCTATTTGATGCATGTGTTAGTCAACCGGAGAGGGGTGTCGCCGTCCAATCCCTCTTGGCTGATCGGCCTGGCATCTTGACCCATGAGCAATAGGCGACTATGGGTGGGAGCGTTGCCAGGGGTTGCGTAGGCGTAGGCTATACCTTCTGCGACCTTCTTCCACCACCGATTAAGCCATGCAGTGGTATTCTGTGCAAAAAGTAAGGTTGTGGAAGGAAGCTAGCACTTGTACAGTGTATTTACCTCTCAGGGCGATACACTTGAGTATGATACCTACCTTCCACGACCTTGGCGCTCACGCAATTTGTTATTCTCTACCTACAAGGAGGTCGTTGGAAGGTTTTTTCTTTTTTTTTTTTGTGAGCGAAACATTTTGCGGAAGGGCGAATTACAGCGCCGCTTGATGTGGTCCGTGATATTTGGTGCGTACCATGAACCGACTATTTCGAGAGTTGGCTCATTTAGCAGTGGTAATGGGGTTTTTAATAGTACCCAAATGAAATATTTTGCAAAAAAGTCTATCACTAGTACCACACTATTAAATCACACAGGACTCATCAGTTCGAGGATCTGTCTAAGAACAATATTCACTTCTTCTTAGCGTGTCCACAAGTCATTCGTAATGGCTTGTGGTCTTGTCAGGATTTATTCAACTGTGTAAGCTCATCCGGGGCCGCGTGTATCTATGATACGGACGCTCCTAACATGGCCCGCGTTTTTGAGACTGGGGCGGATTGGGAACAGTCAGGGGTTTACACCCTACTCTTATTCGACACTGACTGCGATGTACATGTATAGTTGTGACTCTCTGTACACGGGACCGACGGCTTAACGTCCCCTCCGAAGGACGGGATGCTTTCATGATTCATTTGCCCAATTCCAAGTGAACCATGGAGGAGAGCGGTATTCTGTATTTAATCAATAGCTCGTATACAGATTAAATCCAGAATTGAGCACCCAAGTGAATCCCAGCAAGTGACCCCACCGGGATTCGAACCCGGGATTTTTGTTTTGGTATATATGCGCCACAGGCAAGCACCCCAACCACTAGACCACGCTCTCCCAATTGATTTGACAATAATATTGTAGTCTTTTTTCATTATTATATATATTAAGGTCAAATATTGTTGTTTAATATTTGTACAGACTGACGAATTGGCTAATTTACGTTGAGAGAAACTTGTAAAAATTCGGATTAAAAGTGCTTTCTATGCTGAAAAGCAATGATGGCTGCATTTGTGAGCCTAAAAAAATGTGTTTATTGTTTTTATTGACCCCCAAAACATGGGTATATAACCACCTTTTTGCTTCTAGGCCAATTGGCTGAGCAGTTATGACCATCACACGCCATATAGAGGTCATTAAGCTTTGACCTTGAATATCTAACCAACGCAGCAACTAGAAGGCCGGACAAATTTTTCCATAATTATTCATATATAGGCCTACCAGAATATACAAAAAAGTCCTTTTATCAGAATTTGTTCAAGGTTGTATAGGACATACTGTTATGGTCCTCCCTCAATTTTGTTTTTTTATTTTTTGTGAGAAAAACATTTGGTGGAGCAAGGGCGAATCACTGCACTCTGTGATGCAGTTTCAGGAGTTGGCTTATTTTCAACAGGTGGTCCAAATGAAATATTTGTCCAAGAATGCCTAATTATCATCGATATCCACCGATTTTACAATAGTATTTTGGCTGTTTTCATTATAGGTTTTGGTTTATTTGTACAGACTGACGAATTGGCTAATTTATGTTGAGGAAACGTGGAAATTCTTTGATTAAAAGTGCTTTTTATGCTGAAAGATAATGATGACTTCATTTGTAAGCCTCAAGACTGTTTTTATTGTGTTTATTGACCCCAAAAACATGGGTATAGACCATCTTTTTGCTTCTAGGCCAATTGGATGAGCAGTTATAACCCGTCATAGGCCGTATAAAGGTCGTTCACCTTTGACCTTGAATATCTGACCAACGCAACAACTAGAAGGCTGGACAAATTTTTTGGTAATTATTCATATATAGGCCTACCAGAATATACAAAGAGTCCTTTTATTAGAATTTTTTCAAGGTTGTATAGGACATGTGTCATATTACGCCTCTACTATAGGTATATTCGTCTCAGAGCATAGTGAGCCTGGAAAAATGTTTTTGTCGGTACAATACACGTGTCGGTACATTCACAAATCTGTGCCCCCTCGTCAACAAAATCAAGGCTATGCCACTGTGGTGGAGCATAATAGCCGATAAGCCTACCTTAACGCCACTTTCCGTGCCTAACAAAGGTGAAATTCGCCATAAGGCACACAGATGTATCTCCGTCATTGCTAACTATTTAGCAAGCGAGTGCAATCAGAAGAAAGGATTATGCAAGGATATATTGAACAAATGAAGTAGACAATACGCCGCCACTTCCTTTACCATTTTTGTATTTTTTGGGTTCTTTCTTTGTGACAACGAATACAATTGAAATTTTAATATACAATATGAAGAAAATCGGCAGTAATATTTTTAATATTTCTTTTATATTAATAGAAGATTGTAGACGTGACGCACAAACGTATAAGCGTCTTCCCGCCTTTTATGATTAATCTTCAAAAAATAATCATCAGCACACGCGAACTTGCACATCGAAAGTGCTATCCATACCGATTTATATATCTATTGACCAGTGTATTGAGTTACCTTTCATTGGTTGATGGGATATTAGGAATTGCAATCTATTGTAGGTTTAAATTCCTAATCAATTCAGAGTAAAGAAAATGGCTCCATTGAGTAAATGAGTGAAATGGTGGCTCTTTTCCCAAAAAGTTAACTAAATTAAACAGTCGTTTTTGTTGATTTGTGACTAATTCTGAAGAATGATTTAAATTATAATTGGACAAGAATTGATTGGTTTTTATTATTATTATTATTATATTAGTTAAACTCCTTACGGCGCCAAATGGCGCATAGTGTGGGTCCCATCTACGTTTTCATATTAACCCTAGGCCACGCGTCTAACGATGCAGTGAAAGCTATATGAGGTTAGTCTTTTGGTAGCTCCGCGGGTTACCTTCCCTGCTTCTTAGCGCCTGACAAGAAGGCAATAGGTACAATTTGCTAAGTCTTTGCTATGGAATTATCACTACCTTTAAAGATGCGTAAGTAGGTCGACATAAACATTCTAGAATAATGAATAAAAGGGTTACCCTCACGTGTTGATAAAACTCTTAGTCAAAGTGGAATTTTGTGAGGTAAGATATACTAAAATTTAACTAAGAATGTATTCACTTTATGAATGTTGTCCCATTTTAGTTGATCAATATTTTCCCTAGCATACCAGATTTGAATGAATGTCCCAACATAATAATGATATGAACTATATTGATCGCGACTTCAAACACAGGTTAGAATTTAACCCTGCCCGTACGTATTCCTTTAAATAAATCTTTTAAAACTTTTTGAAGTAAATATTACGCATTGTAACGTTGATCCTTTGAACATCAGACATATTTCACCTTTCGCCTCGCAATTTGGATAAAAGCTATTGAATCCGCCAAACGTTTTGCAGGCATCACTCAAATCATGAACATTTTATTTTAGAATATTGGTTTCCGTAAGTCAAAACAAATAAATCACATAGATATATCGAGGATCATTACCTTAGCAACTAAACCCACTGGGCAAAAAGTATTTCAACATAAAGAAACCAAATTCGTAATTACAAATCGATATCAAATTGAACTGTGGGTTTTTTAATACACGTGGCGTACTGAATGCCAAAGTTGTGCATTTCAAACAGATGGTATTCTCCAGAATCCAATATTGTCCTGTTCCCTAAAAGAGCTGGTGAACGATAACTTGCGATTGGACCAATGAAGAAATATAATGCACACGAACTTTAGAAATGACTTTTTGTTGGTTTGCATTGGTTGGAATAGTTTTAGGGTTTATTACGGCTTCGTTGAATAAATAAGGTCACATCCCTTTGTATTGAGTAAAACCTTAGTCAAAGTTGAGTAAACCTTACACAAAGCTTAATATATTTTATCCAACAATGACTAAGGTTTGCCCATCAATGAGTCAAAATGAAACGAGTCAAAATGAAACCATAGAATGTTTCGTATTCCGCTTGAAAAACAAGTTAAGTTTAAGTTTTAATTCCAATTTATTTATAGAAATCTTCAGCTTTAGTTCTTGTAAAATTGAACCAAGATTGCACAAAAATTGAATTTTGTGTTTTTGTTTGTTTTTGTTTTTTTTTTCTTTTCTCTCTCTCTCTCTCTCTTTTTTTTTTTTTTTTTTTTTTTTTTTTTTTTTTTTTTTTTTTTTTTTGATTGGCTTGTTCTGCTTATTTGTCTTTTTATGTGTTTTTACTAGAGTTAAATTGTTTGGCAATGTATTGCATCATAAAACATACTAACGTGGGCATCGGATAACAATGTGAATAGCAAAAGTGTTATTGCACTATTTTATCGTCCTTACGAGCTCTCCAAGTTGAGTCTTCCCATCCATTTAGCTTAGCATTTATAGTACTAAGCCGAAGACATTGGAATATTACACTGCCGTCAAATCTCATGCAAGCAGGTTTTCGTCTAATCTACGTCGTTTGGTATCCTAATTGAGTTTCCGTCAGACTATCAAAACTAGAATGCGAATGGAATCACACTTGAAAACATTGAGAACGATAGAATATCCTGTTTCGGTAGAACGATAAAGGAGTGGGAATAGCGTGGTCGCCGCTGGTGAAAGTGGAAAGGGTTTGAAGAGCTGAAAGGGTTATTTGAACCAAGTTAAACCCAGGAGAATGAGCCTCCTCAAGGTCAAATGTATATCGCGAACAATTTAAAGGGCGGGCCGAAGATTTCATTAACAGAAATTGTTTGGTTTTATAACTCCGTAGATACCGGCGCAGAACATACGTAACAGTGATTAAACAAGCACATACAAACAAAATTATAAAGCAAACAACGAAAACAAGAACCAAACAAAACAAAACAAACAAAAAAGTATCAACAACAAAAACCATAACTTTCACTTTAAAGGAAAGCATCATAAAATGTGTATTATTCATGCTTTTTAGAGCAGAATATGTTCAATCTTGGTCAAAAATGGGACACTATGCCTAATTAGCAGTGATCCCCGCTCCTTATTCACGCTTGAATCCAAGCAATGTTTTAGTGTCTCAATATTTACAGATGGGGTACAGGACAGGGAGTGCAGACGAGCTAAAAATCGAAATGCCTCAACTAAATTTGTCAAAGACTGCAGGTATACTGCTGCTTTAATAATAATAATGCTGGCATATAATATTTAACATTTCAAACGGCAAGCAAAATAACAAAATACTATAATAATGTGAACAATTCATGTTTTGAGCTAACGTATTTGATGTAACTGACTACTTCCGGCCTTCAATGTATGAAGAAAATCAAATCAGAAAACAGAGTGAATTAATAAAAACACCCAGGAAAGATGTTTTTCCTTGAAAGGTTAAACGCTAGTTTTGCTTGAATGTTTGCTTTGGTTGTTAACAGAGATAAACAGGCTATCAGAAGATTTTTATTTGGTATCTTTCGGACTTTCGGTCAGAAACTATGTTAATTTCGCGGAGAGACCCATCAATTCTATTTGGCTACTTTTACATCTCTAAGGTAATTATATTGCGCAAATATAGTATACTCATTATATACATTTCTAAAACTGAAAGTTTTCTGTAAATAAATATGAGTTAAAACTTACTGATCCAAAGTAAAATGTGGTCTTAAAACCAGCCATCTTGACTTTCTTATCTGGGACAATGAACGTTATTTCACTCAGCATTTTCTTTTGTAATCTCGGGGATATTACTCTGATATTCCTGCAAATATTCTTCCACTCTCTATTGTTTGACAATAATTTGGTGTTAATTTATTTTCACCAAAAGCCCTGCCGAAGACCATGTTACTCTATATAACGATGCATCTTTGTGTGGCTCAAATTGGCCAAACAGATTTTAAGTCTCCCATCTAAATAGGCATAACTTCTTCCTCCAAAGGCTAAATGACACCAAATAAACGTTTTCTGAAAGCCTGTTTATTCTTCTTCACAACCACCGCATTTTGAGCAAAAATAGATATTAACTATTTTTGTTTTTAATGTAGGTGTTGTTTTTTATCCACTGTATTTCCAGCTATTCCGTAGACTATACGACTTTCCAACTGGCTGAGACGATACGCAGAAGTATATGTGTGCGAGTCGGATTTGAAAACACTTACCCTTTTATATCTTAAAAATAATAGCTTTCTTTTTGGGCGAAAATGAGGTCAGTAACGTTTCGCTTTGCCAATCGCAGCTGTGGCAGTCACTTTAGGGGCTTTATGTTACTATTTTCCACAATCGAAGAATATCAGGCTTTCGTTATGTACACAAACTATGCATCTGTTCGCCCATGATACAAGCATTCTTAATATATTTAATATCTTTCTTCCAAACACGCACGTTCACAATAGTGTTTGATAACGTTTGTCTAGCACAGATTCAGTCGCCATCGTGCTATAAAACGTACATCTATATGTTTGTAAATCAAGCGGTATGATGCCCAGCGTTATTTAACAGTATATACACCCACTAGGATACGAAGAGTGTGCCGCAGGTCTCTTGATGTTTTTTTGAAACAGGTGTTTATGTTTTCACATATTTCGGGAACAAATCGCTCTCTTAAAAAAATGACATTTTGTGTTATGTTTGCGTGTATATTCGTTTTCGATAATTAGTGGTTCAAATGATTCAAACGAAAGAGATTGCAGCATAACCTATAATAAGAGGTTCATTCGTGGAGAACTTTGATCTTACATTCTGAATAAACAAAATAGTGTTTAGACTTCGTCTCGGTAGTTATCTCTAAGTTTTACCTAGTTTGTCTAGTTAGTATGCGTTAAACAATGTGCAAAACGATCTTTATATTAACCGCGCACATATCCTGTGTCGTTCAAGCTTTAGTACTTTGATACTTGTTCCCACTTCATATCTGTGCAAAGGTTGTATACATCGCCTGGTTGCTCAAGCAGCACTACTGTATTAAGTGCACCGGACGTTGCAAATCCCATGGTGGTCTGCGATTTCCTTTTAACGTGACTGACCACTAGCCATCTCATCTGATCACGGTTGGTTTCGTGTTGATTAAATTTCCCTCCCATTCGCCCTTTTATATTTTTCTCTCATTGGTGTTTGCCATCGATTCGTGGTGAGATAAAAAAATGGGTATTTCATTTCGAAATGAAATGTGACTCATTGTAATGCCACTCTTCTGCAAACATGTAGCAAAATAGGAAACTAACAAATCCGAAGTTAACAAAATGTTAAGCATTCATATGCTTTCAGGAACTGCTTAAATGTAGGGGTCCGTTCCCCAACACGTACTTACGACACTGGTAGCCTACCTTTATACTAAGTAATGCGTAACTTCACTACTAAGTTCATACTGCGTTCCCGACACTCGTACGGAACTACCTAACAACTAAAATTTACGTCTGAGGTCTACGTCGATACTAGTTGTGACTTAGTACACAACTAATGCATTGCACGCGTTCCACAAACTGACCCGTAATGCAGTTGTGAACTAAATCTGACCAAATGTTACGCACAAAACTACGTCTACTCGGGGGTTGACTTAACACACACGTAAGCTATTGAAGGCTGACTCAGAGTTTTCGAGATGTAATTTTATGTGTGTTTTAATTAAAAATAGTGAACTGAAACCAAATATATTGACCTAAAATGACCAATTCATAAGTTTGAGATGAATCGGATTTTTCGTTTTGATGAAGTACACATTTATGTGTAGTATGATGCCATAGTTTAGGCCTATAACAAAAATTCCGTTTCCGGAATTTTATAACAAATTTATAACAAAGTTTAGCTATTTTACACAGAGATTAATATACTGCAAAAACTGGAGTGTTAGTTTTAACACCATGGATATTAAATTTGGGCAAATTCCTGAGAAGTCTTGATCCAATTATGAAGAAACTATTTTGATATATGGGAAAGAACGTATTTCGGTCACATCTCTTTTTGAAAAAAATGCCAAAATAGACCTTTTTGGCCCAACAACGGTGTGTAGATAACCAATTGAAAAAACGCAATAAAGTGATTATAATTATGTAGATAATTAAATAATTATCTTCAATATGACACCAAGAACGAGGTGATTGGAGGCTCACATCGGACATTACCCTCAAAATAATGTGGTTAGCCAAAACGGTGGCCATTTGGCCGCCATTATTGGATTTCGAGGTGACAGCACAAAATTGAATTCGCACAACTCTGAATTATTATGTATTATCATAAAAACTACCAAAAATCAAGGTGGGGCTTAGTTTGTATGATCTGGGGTCCATTCCCCAACACGCACTTACGACACTGGTAGCTACCTTATACTAAGTAATGAGTAACTTCCACTACTAAGTTCATAATTGCGTTCCCGAAACTCGTACGGAACAAATACCTAAAAACTAAAATTTACGACTGAGGTCTGGACGTCATTACAGTTTGGATTACTACACAACTAAGCATTGACACGGTCCCCAAACTGACACGTAATGCAGTTTGTGAACTAAAGTCGACAAATGTTACGCAAACAAAAACTACGTCTACTCGGGGGGGACTTAACACACACGTAAGCTATTGAAGGCTGACTTAAGAGTTTTCGAAATGTTATTTTTCTGTGTTATTATATTACAAAATAGTAAAACTAGAACCAAATATATTGACCCAAAATGGCCAATGTCATAGTTTGAGATGAAATCGGATTTTTTTGTTTTGATGCAAGATACATTTATGTGTAGTATAATAGGCCAAGGAATAGGCCTATAAAACTAGAATTTCGCGTTCTCGGATGTGTTCGCGCTCGCTGGATTCAAGGAAGACGAGCTGTGGGCCACTCCATGACCTTTGACCTTGGCATATGACCTTTGCCTTGGCATAGTCCTTTGACTTCATCAACATGGGATTCCTTAGTGCAGCTCGACACACGTTTGGTTCCAATTGAACTCAACTTTTCAATTGAGGTTAATTTTTACATTTTAGTATTTTTTTCAACTTTTACCCCCTCACGAGACCTTTGACCTTGGCATATGACGTTTTACCTCAGCAACATGTAGGATCCCATGGTGCACCTATTACACAAAGTTTGGTTCCAATTGGAACTTAAACTTTTCAATTGAGGTTCAGTCTAAAAATAAAAAATTAACCACATTTTTTTTTTGAAAAAAATAACATTTTCAGTGACACACACATCCATCCACCACACACACATCCACACACACATATAACTCACAATCGTATGCTAAGTGGTCCTCCAGCTAGCTATAGCTGGCGGGCGGCCCATAAAACTTCCGTTCAGGAGGTTTATAACAAAGTCTGATTTAGCTATGTTAACACAGAGATAATATACTGCAAAAACTGGAGTTTTAGTTTTAACAACATGGATGTCAAATTTAACACCTTCTTGGAGTCAATAGGGGACCACACCAACTGGTATTAGATTTACACAATTTCAGTGTTACATACTACCATGTTAGTGTTGTATTAACACAAATTTTGGTATTTCAATGTATTATATGACACTGTTTGGTGTTAATTTTACACCACATAGTTGATTATATTTTTTTAACACTGCTGGAGCCAAATTGACACTACATGTGTTAATTTAACACCCTTCTGGAATCAATACGGGACCGCACCCTCTGGTATTAATTAATACTAAACATTGGTGTTAACATTTATATTTGTAACGTCTGACATTTTAGTAGAACATGTTTGATTTTGTTATTGTTATTCTATTGTAACTGCTTACCTCTAACATTTAAAAATTGCATAAGCAGATCAACAAAATGCATAATTAAAATGGTGCAGCAACACCGAGCGGTGTTAAATTCTATATTTCAACATCAGAACACTGACAAGTTTGACACCGACTTGGTGTTAACATTTTAACACTGCATTTTTGCAGTGTATATGGACAAGCATTATGTACATGGAAAAAAAACACGATTTGTTTGAAAATTCATGGCGCCCACATCGGGAAATCTCTGAGTCAGCCTTTAACACCGTTTTTATGTATGTGTAGCTTGATGTAATCATGGCAGCGGTGGTGGTCGTAATCTAGGAGGTAGAAATGGGTCCCGAACGACAAATTCCGAATTATATAAACCCACCGGACCCCTTTCCAAAAAGGAGGTTTTAGAATACTATAGGCCTACACCATAATTGATATACTATACGATTTATATGACATATTGGAACTTGCGCCGTCTTAAAGGTACTGAAATAGTACAGTAGATTCCTAGGATGGTTATATCTGAAAACTCTGGGGAAAGTAAAATAATAATAATAATAATAATTAAAAAAATACAAAATACAGACTGTTCCCATCAAGGTTGTTGTATAAAATTAACGGAAACTGTTATAAACATTAAACAGCCTATTTGTCATGTTTATAGCACAATACTAATTAAAATGGCATACTGATTCAAGCTTGACAAATAGATAATTATTTTTTGTTTAAATTATACTTAAAAGTATGGTTTGCAGTTAAGGGTATCTTATTTTTGGTGATTATATATGTATCAGAATTTATATCTGCAGTAACATGTTTGGAATTTTGAAGATGGGTCAAGCTTTTAGATCGGATTTTTTTTTCTGTAGCCAATATCTAAATAAAGCTATTATGTTAAACCTAATATGTATTATTTTGTAACATGTATTATTTTCTACCAAGGAAATCCCGTTTTTTTAATGTTTTTGCCACCAGCACCACAACAACTACAACTACTACTGAAGAAGAAGAGGCAAATGGAGACATTAAATACAATACACAATAAGATAACTTAGATTACAAGATGATCACTGCATGTATACAGAATATGTCAAAAAGAACCTATCCAAAAATATTTTAAATATCATCCATTTTTGGCTACTTAGTGAATACAAAGTTGTTTTTTTTTTTTGGGGGGGGGGGCTTTTTGAAACTCA
>JAMKCH010076095.1:0-22764 GCA_023653785.1 Ophioderma brevispina
GCTTTGAATAGCCCGCGGGAAAAAACGGGGAAAACACACACACCACCTACCTAATTAGGTTACACACTATGTACTCACTCTTACACAGTAGTTTAATGGAAAAATTGAGAAATGCCCACTATAATTAATCTATATTAGAGTCAATATCTTGTCAAAAGTCCGTGTTTACCTCACTTTATCTCATTTCGTATGGGGGGTTGTGGAGGGAAAGGCAATTTAAATTTAGGCTTAGATAACTGTATTTGCGCCGCAGGCCTATATTTTAGTGATCTATTTTTTAGATCACTAAAATAACTATAGGCACGCAGGCCTACATATTTAGCGATCTATTTTTTTTTTTGGTTTTTGTATAACAAGGTTTCGCCGCAGGCCGATAAGTCGCTATATAAAACTGTTTTGCGCCGCAGACCTATAAAGTCGCTAGTGGATCTAATAATGTTTCTTATCATAAGAGGGTTTGCTCCGCAGCCTATCATTTATTTAATTCAGGCCATTGCTACTGTTTACAAAATGCCATACCGGCTTGAGGTCGAGAAAGTTATAGCGCCCCCACCTTGATCACTTTAAATCTCTTAAGGGATACCGAGTTAAGGCGAAGCCTATAAAGTCGCTTAGATAACTGTTTTGCGCCGCAACCTATAAATTTTAGTGATCTAATCATTTTCTTATATAGAGGGTTGCTTCGCATGCCTATTTTACTATCTAATCGTTTTGTTAGGTAAAAGTTTTGCGCCGCATACTTGCTATATAAAGAAGTGATGAATTTTCAGGATTGACATGGAGACTGGTATTTTTCTCAAAGTAAGTTGGCATATGGACAGTAAATTTGTGAGACAATTACTCCGCGTCCATCATTTCACATCGATTTGCCCGCTACTAGCCGAAGGGACTATAGAGAATCTTCTGCTGGGCGGTCTGACGTGCTACGAATTTGGATCTTAAATTGAAAATCCCCCCCCGTTTAGATTCTGTACAGGGGTAAACCACTGCTGGAAGAGATTATTACAGGCAAGCACGTCACATATTAACAATATCATGCTGAATCTCAGGGAAAATAACAAATATACACTAAAAAAAGACAAACACAGCCCCGTGAGAGTGCTCGAAATCACGACCTGCAGATTATAGACTGACGCATGCCGACACCAACGAGGCGTGGTGATAGGGTTTCCTCTTGATGACATAGGTTGTTTGCGTCCATTGATCATAGTCTTCGTAGATATGACTTTTAAAAGATTTTGATCACATTATGACCCTCCGTATCAAGTTACTTTTTTCCCTTATCTTTATGCCGAACCCTGTATTGATGTGAGCAATACGTTTACTAAGTTTAGAACACTCGAATTTTACGATTTATTGAAACATTGAGATCTGGTCAAGATGATGAATGAAAACTCCTTACAAGGTCATCATGAACCTAGACGTGGTCAGAATCTTTATGGAGCATAAACGGCTAAAAGGTTATACACCATGTAACCTAGCATGCCGTTTACGATAAAAGAAATCTTGGGTGACTACTTTTTTGCATGGCACGTGAAAACACTGGTTTTTAAAAGTCGCAATGTAATTTTCTAGTATAAATAAAGGATGGAATTTCATGATTTGACATGGTAGACTGTATTTTTTCTCAAATAAGTGGCATATGGACGAAATATGAGACATTTTACTCCGCGTTCATCATTTCACATCGATTTGCCCGCTACTAGCCCTAGCGACTAAAGAGAATCTTGTCGTGGCGTTCTGACGTGCTACGAATTTGATGATTCGTACTGAAGATTTCCCCACTTTAGTCTGTTACAGGGGGAACTCTGCTGGAAGAGAGTTAATTACAGGAGCACGTTCACATTATTAAAAATATCAATCGTTTTTAATCTACGAAATAAACGAAATATAACGCAAAAGACAATACTACCCCCTGTGAGGCTCGACTCACGACTTCAAATTACTACGTTTTGAACCTCGAATTTTAACTATTTATTGAAACATAGAATATTTAATCTGACGCAGACATTATGAAAACATCCTTGCAAAGGTCAGCATGAACCTCAGAAAATTTTTATGGAGGCAAACACGTTAAAGGTTATACACCACTAACAAGATCAAAAAATCGTGGGTGGACATTTCTTGCATGCCATCTGAAAAAAGCTTGAAAATGTACTTGCCTATAAAGAAAGTTTGTGATGAATCTGATTTTTTTCTGAAGTAGTGGGACAGTCAATTTTTCCAAATGCAATCCAGGGAGTCTACCACCATCAGTCTTTCGCTAATGTTCCTCTTGATGGACCACCACTGTGACTCGTACTTTGATTCCAAACTGTAAGCTCTTTTGGCTTAAAAGACGACAGCAGACATTTGTTCTCTCTCAGCTCCCTTGTTTTCCAATATATAGAAACTATGTTAAAGCATCAAATCTACATTATTGTAGATTAAACTACCTATAACTATACTGTATACTCCTGGTTACAACTGCTGACCCTCTCCCAACCTCTCCAATCTCTCCTTGTATCAGATTTCACAATTAGATTCCCTATCCTATAATAAATGAGTACAGTATCATAATGCATAAACATTAACCTTGCACTAGCTGACCACTGGGTCCTCACATAAATGACAGCCATCTGTATTGCACCATCTATCCTAAATAACATCAAGGAAACCCCAAAATCTTGCATCTGTTTATGATCTCAATCATAAACATGTTGACGCATTTTCTAAATTTAGCCCTTTGGGAATTCCCTTTCTCTCTTTCTATTGTAAGAACATGTGAGATCTGAATATATCACTAGAGGAATTCCCTATTCTCTTTTCAACATGAAGTACTTTTCCCGGTAAAATCTTTTCTCAAAAAAATTGGGGGGAGAAATAAAATATAGTTTGATCACAAATTGAGCTTATATATCCTCCCCCTTAAAAGAAAATTTTGAATGAAATGAAAATTCCAACATATGCTATATACCTTTAACCATTTTGTGGTTAACTTAGACAGGCTACACAGTGGCAAATTTTACATTTTTATAATGTTCTTGGCATTGCTGCTTCAGTCTAAATTACAAGTTGTAATATTAAATGTCCTGATAACATTTAGGCAGCTTCTGGAAAAGGCCATCTCCAAGACATTTTCGTTTTTCTTTTTATATGGTGTTTTGTCCAGATTGTGTCTGGTAGAGTTAACTCCACCTGACAGCTCTAATTTCCTATTTTTCAGCTGGGTATTGAAAGTCCACGGATTGTGATCCGTGTACCATGGGTTGTACTCAAGTACACTTCAAAATTGTTGCAATGACCAATAGCACTGCAAGACATTCTTTCTCAACTGTTGAGTAGTTTTTTCTGATGTTTGTCAACTTCTTGGAGAAATATCATACAGGATGATCTACATCATTTTTCATCTGCTTGCAATGAGAAGCCCCACAGCCGTACGGATAAAAAATATTGGGTGGGGATACTTTCTTGCATTGCCATCTGAAAAAATGCTGGAAACTGTACTTGTATAAAGAAAGGAGGAATACTGGAATTTTGTTCGGAAAGAAGTGGGACAGTAAATTGTCCAAATGCACTCCAGGTGATTCTACGCACCATCAGTCTGTCGCTAATGTCCTCATGTAGGACCACAAATTGCATCGTATTGATTCCAAACCTGAAGCTCTTTGGCTTAAAAGACGGACAGCAGACAGTTAAGCTCTCAAGCTCCCGTGGTTTCCAATATATTTATAAAACTATGATAAAGCACAATCTACCATTATTGTCGATTAAAATAAGCTAAAAACTTCACCTGTATAGCTCCTGGTACAAACTGTGGACCCTCCCACCTCTCCAATCTCTCCTTGTATAAGGATGGCACAATTAGATTCCCTATCTCTAATAATAATGATTACAGTTATCATAATGCATAAACATAATCTTGCACAAGCTGACCAATGGGGTCTCCCATAAATGAAATCATATGGAATTGCACCATATACCTAATAACATCATAGGAAACCCCAAATCTTGCAAATCTGTTTGATCTCAATGCATAAACAGGTTGGAAGCATTTTTAAATTAGCCCTTTTTGGGGGAATTCCATTTCTTCTCTGTCAGTGTAAAGAACAGGTGAGATCTGAATTATAGCACTAGAGGAATTCCCTACTCTTTTTCAACATGAAGTACTTTCCCGTGAGAAATCTGTTCTCAAATAAATGAGAAAATAAAAATAATATTTTATCACAAACTGGAGGATATTAATATCCTCCCCCTTAAACAGAAAATTTGAGGAAATGAAAATTCAAAATATGGGCTAATACCTTAACCCATTTTGTGGTTAACTTATACAGTCTACACAGTGCAAATTTTACAGTTTTTATTGTTCTTGCATTTCCTGGCTCAGTCTAAATTAAAGTGGTAATACTAAATTATGATAACAATTTAGGCAGCTCTGGAAAAAAGGCATCTACCAAGGACATTTCGTTGCTTTGATATGGTTTTGGCCAGATTGTGTTATTGTAGAGTTAAACTCACCTGACAAGTCTCTAATGTCTATGTTCATCTAGGTGGAGGAAAGTCACGGAAGTGTGATCCGGGTCACATGGGTGTACTCAAGTACACTTCAAATTTGGACAATGAACAATAGCAATGCAAGACATTCTTTCTCAATGTTGAGTAGTTGTTCTGATGTTTGATCTCAACTTCTTGGAGGAAATAACATACAGGATGATCTACATCATTTCATCTGCTTGCATGAAAACTCCACCCACAGCATAATTGTTTCTGAAGTCTGGTGCAATCAAAAAACTGGCGCATTCATCCTAAAAGGGAATGATTTCTTTAAAGGACACGAGGAGATTTCCTTGAAGGAGTGCCCCCCATTTTTTCTTCGAACCCAGGTTTTTTACCATATTTGGAATGCTTACAATGATTAGATCCACACTGAAAGTGAAAAGCCGATACGCCGGCTTTATGTAATAGACGATGAGGTTAGTAGTTTCTGGACGTGCACGACGAAAGTCAAAGCATGGGTTTCTATGGGAACGATTACGAGAGCAGGCAAGCTCAACACAAGGTTTGTGGTTTTCGTTGCACCTTGTTTGCAATAACCCTTCGAAAACGTTCTCGTAGATGGTCTACAAACCAATCCAGTGCCATTTGAGAGAAAAAATCGTTGTCTAAAAAAAAATCTCCTTCCTGTCACTTTAAATGTTTTTGGCAATGCATGACCACACAAATTTGGTTTTTCTTCAGAAGATTGGTCAGTGGACACGCAAGTTTTTGGAAATTTTGGAAGTATTTTAAGCGTACCCGACCATACCTAAGTTCTATGAGATCTTGTCTAATGGTGTGGGGAATTTCTCCATTGCTTCAACTTATGCTGTTGATGGCCCTAATTGCCCTTGTCCTACAACATACCATAAATTATATGGACATTTGATGGCAAAATGCACGTTACCAGATTCAGTCAAACCTTACCTGAGATTATTTTCCTAAACAATTGATGGAGCTGTCTTCTGAATTAATTGATTCAATTCACCTTGTTGACTCTGGGAGATGACCTAGTTTCTTGTCTGACGTGGCAAGTATATCATAATTTTGCAACTTGACACCATAATCATGTTCTGTTTACAGCGCTGTCTTGAGATCAGCTACTGACTCTGTGATGTCCTCATTTGCACTCTTTACCACGCTGGTTGACACTACACACGCAAGGTTTAAAACGGTATCACCTCTTTCTTTATACTCTTTGAGATATTTAGGTGACATAACTGAAGAATTTAGTCTGCGGTGCTGTTTTTGTTTTGATAGTCATGGTCTCCCAATTTGTAAAAATTGCTAGGTTTCAGAATACTGGCTTGAATAAGGGTGTTCTGGTTGGAAAAGTGCAAAAACTTTTATCTGTTTGAATTTACTCGGTTTCTGGCATCTTTGTCATACATGTTTTCATTTTGCCGGGTCAGCTTAGATTTTGTTGGCCATTTTCTGTGTCTTTGGAGCCTGGGTCTGAATGAGACAAATTCACATCGGATTTTCACACAACCACATTTTAATTCAGTAGTTTCAATGGTTCCCCTTCGGACTTTGTGACCAAACATCAACTACAAATGGCTGACTCCTAGACTCTGTACGTCTCCCTGTAGCCGGTAGGAAATAACAGGAGATGAACTCCCTAATCCCAATCCCTCTCAAATTCAAAACAATAGTTTTTATCATTGCATTTTCAATGTTTGGTGGTACCTCTCTGGGCCCCTGGGATTTGGGTAGGTGGTATGCATGAAGAGACCTGTACTGGGAAATCCCAACTGGTTATGATTTGTTGGAACAAACCGGACATGAAATTTGATCCTTGATCAGACTGAATGATTTTGGAAGGCCCTACTAGGGTGAAAACTTTGTTAGCGCTTTCACTATTTCTGTGCCCTAATATTCTCAAGGGTATAGCCTAAGGTAATTCTTGTGGATGGAGGCAAACTTGAAGGTCAGTAAATACTGATTCCTGACTTGGTCTTGGAAGTGGTCCTACGCAATTTATTAAAGGCCTACTAAATGGTCATCAAATGCTGGTAGTGGTTTGCAAGGAGCAGTAGAAAATTTTCTGATGGGTGGCCCACCATTTGACAACGGTGTGGCAAGTCTACAATACTAGACACAATCTTCTGAGTGTAGGCCACCAAATATGGCACTCTAATTCTGTCATGTGTTTTTCTCACACCTAAGTGTCTGCCATGGGATATCATGGGCGATGCCTATCACTTCCTATGGTAATATACATTTGGCACTAAATTTTGATGCACAAACTTCCATTTTCATTACACGTGCATCGGGTGGCCGCCCTTTTCTTCATGAGGACACCATTTGTTTGTAGAACATACAGGAAGTTGCCTTGCTTACGTTGGATCAATGCCCTATCACTAATTTCCTAAGGGCTGGGTCATTGTGTTACTAATTTAACCGATTGTAAGTTCTTAAAGGGTCTCTGTTACTCTCCCTAACTCTATCATGCTCAGCGGATGGATTTTATATTTACCTAGCTGTACTTTGTTGTGCTCAGGGGCCGCCGATTTTAACAGGGAATTTAGTCTCCCATGAAGAGGGAAGATGACCTCCTAATTCTTTAAGAGTTGAGAGAAAGTATCCGTAAATTTGGGACCAAGTCATCCTCGCCGCTCTTCCTATATGGGGAGGTATTTTGATCTCAACTGCTCAATGTTTCCGTGAGGCTTTTTGGTCATTGACAGAGTTACTGCATCATGCCACATTTTCCAAGGAAAATCTAATAACCGGACTCATTATGTAATCATTCGCCTACTTAATATGATTACTGAGGCGATTACAAATAGAAAACAAGTTTTTACGATTGCGTCATGAAAAAAAAAACATTATTACAAACGTTATGCGCAATAGTGTACCTTATGGTATCAAAGGTACACCATATAGAGATAGAAAAGTGTGATGGGAAGAACACCGTGAAGAGTGGGAATGACATTGGAAAAGGTTATAACATCTGCTGAACAGAGAGATGTTTATATTGTGAGGTTTTGGTTTTCAATCATGCCCCCAACTTGTAAATAGCTTCGGGACTTTCCCTGGGTGTTTAAGGTAGTTGAAAGTTCAAGATTGCAGCACAGGGTAGCGGCCAATGAGGGCATTAGTGTGAGATCCAATTGGACAATGTAGGCTCTGTTATGCATGATGCTATGGAATAGTCTATTTTAGATAATAAGAAATACGGTTGCAACAAATAAAAAATACATCGGGCCCCAACCTCGAGGTCGTCTGCCGTCGCGATTTGTGAAAATGGGGCAAAGGTCACATGAGGTCACCAATTGACAAGGCACAAAATGTCACCCAACCCATCCTTTCCACCAAGTACCTTCACGTAGCCCTTACGGAACTCATACGGCATGCAATATATAAGAGTAAAATTCTGACCGACCAAAGGTCACGTAAGGTCCCAAGGGGCACATTGAAGTCACAGCTTGTTCACCCCCACGCCCACTCCTTTAAACCAACTACATCGTCGTATAGCCATGACGGGACTCATACGACATGCATATGTAAGGGTTACATTTGACCGGACCAAAAAGTCACACAAGGTCACCAAGGGCAATGAGATCACCACATATCATACACATAAGCAATTAGGACAAGCATAAAAGATTTCAAATGTTTTAATGGCATGTGATAATTAGAAAAAATTGCAAATTTGATTTAATTACCACTTCTCCATTCGTCGAGATCTCTGAAACAAACAAGGAATAAAAAGAGTACATCTGCTTTCTTTTTATCACGCAACAACAACTGTCCTCCAAAACGGAAAACTTAGGGAAACCTAAAAAGGCCGATTTTAGAATTCATAAAGGTTGTATACAATAATGCGGATGGGCCGAGGAAATCGGCGCTTATCTCAGTTCTTTTAAACTAGTGATCAACAATTCATTATGGTTGCTGTGAGTTAAATTTCACTGCTCGTCTGAAACCAATCATCCGCGTGTGACAGTCCGCCCATAGATAGTGTTCAACACCAATCACTCTCAACGCACGTCGAACATTATAACGTCGATTGCTGCAACTACAAAAAAGATGAGAATTGCGGATATAAAAAGCTTAAAAAACTATATTTTGATAAGGTATGGCAGGCTCAAGTCCAACAATTCGACAACCTGGGGTTAGGGGTGTGGTTGAGGGTATTGCAAGGGCTGACCAGTGGGAGGTGTGGTGGTGGTCCAGTGATGGGTGTTACCCGGGTATGAGGTGGTGGTCTGTGGTGTGGGTGTGGTCCCGTGCGGTATGGTCAGCGGGGAGTATGGGTTGTGTGTGTGTGTGTGTGGTCTATGGGTAGGGTGTTTGTGGTGCGGGGTATGGGGTTGGTCTGGGGTATTGGAGGTGTGGTCTGGGGTTTTATGGGGATGTGGTCCGGGATAGGGGGGGTGGTTTTGGGGGGTATGGGTGTGGTCATGTAGGGGTTTGGTCCGGGGTATGGAGATTTGGTCCTAGGGGGGTGGTCTGAGGTATGGGGTGTGGCGGACACTTGAGGGTGTTGTTATGTGTTTATGGTGATCGGAAGTGTGTCTGGGGATATGGGGGTGGTCGGGAAGTTTTGGGGGTGAAACAAGGGTAGGAGTGTGGTCGGTGGGATGGTTCAGGGTTATGGGGTGTGGTTGGAGGTATGTGGATGTGGTCCGGGGGTTGGGGTGTGGACCGGGGTTAGGGGTTGTGGTTCGGGTTATGGGTGTCGGGGGTAGGGGGGTGTGGTCGGGTATGGGAGTGTGGTCAGGGTATGGGGGCGTGGTGTCGGTCGGGGAATGGAGAGTGGTCCATAGGGGTGTGCTCGGGGGTTTATGGGGTATGGTCGGGGTTAGGCATAGGGCACACTGATTGGTGTGGTTGTGTGGTCCAGTGATATGGTCTGTGGTCCATGAGTATGGGGTTGTGGTAGTGGGTATGGGGTGTGTCCAGGTATGGGGTGTGGTCCGGTGGTTTGGAAGGTGTGGTCTGGGGTGTTGGAGATATGTCGTGGGTATGGGTGTGGTCCAGTCCAGGGGTATGGGGTTGTGGGCCGGGGTATGGGATGTGGTACTGGGGTGTGGTTGTGTTCTGGGTTATGGGGGGGGGGGGGGCGGGGGGGGTCGGGGCGGGGGCTGGGGGGGGGGGGGTGGGGGTGGTGGGGTGGGGGGGCGTTTTTTTTTGTGGGGGGTAGGGGGTGGCGGTGGGGGGGGGGGTATGGTCCTGGGGTATGGTGGGTAGTACAGGGGTATGTGTGGTTCGAGAACCCATTACATCTGTCGGACGACCTATTGGGGACCGCCGTCCATCACCCACTCCCCCCCCCCATTGACAACCCTTTGGGTTCATTCAGAAAGGATTTAAGATACGGTGGTGTTGCAAAGTCAATGAGTGCATTCGTGATGCAGCATAGAACCTTCTGTTTTATTATGGTTCCTATAACCTATAGAGATGTGGGACCGATCGTGGTGGCTTAGCGGGTAGGTGCTGCCAGTGGCACAAATTTACCCAAAAAATTGCCGGTTCGAATACCGGTGGGGTCATTTGCTGGGATTTATTCGGGTACTCACTTCTGATTTGATAGTATACCAGCATTGACTAATACAGCAATACCGTTCTCATACGTGGTTCGCTTGAATATGAAAGCTTTATCCAAAAAACTTTTAGTTATTTTTGTTGTGTGCTGAGTTGAGAGCAAATTGACTTGTAATTCTGTCGGTAATTTTGAAATTATAGTGCTGTTAGTGATATTGTAGGACTCCGTTCATATGCATCGCTTGCTGATGTCATGATCTATATGTCTAATTGCTGCTAGTGTATTAATTTTAACAAACGAAAAGTCACACATAGTGCGTTAGGGAGGGCTGACTCAGGGATTTTAAAACATAGGGGCATAGATATTTGAGGATAAATTAAAATCGTAAACTAACCACAAGACATTCACCTACATGGCCAATTCTAAAGTTTGAGCACAGGTCAAAATTCCCAGTTGACCCAGGTAAAACTGTTTTAAACTGGAACCAGTTCAAACCCAGTTGATCCAGTTGAATCCAGTTAAAAAGTTGATTCCGTGACGGAAAATGGTACAATTTTCAACTAGGTTATAGTTGAACTCAGTTAAGGCCCAGTTGAACTCAGTTAAAGACCATTTTAAACACAGTTACAAAACAGTTGAAACCAGTTAGTTCCGACACGGAAAATGGAAAACTTTCAAATGGGATCAATGGAATTTGATCTGCGGGATGTTTAGCTATGTTTATGCAAAAAAAAACTTCGAGTGAAAATTGAGGGCGCCGCCTTGGAAATCTCTAAGGCAGCCTTTTAACTTTTCTGCACAGTAATTGTGCTGTAATTCTATACGTTTCAGAGCAAACATACACAAATTACAAAAATTTAAATTTTTTAGGTAAGTCTGGCTATCTATCTGATCACGAAATTACCTTTTAAGACGTAGCCTCGAAATGTCAGACCTACCCTATCTTTTCTTATCAAAATGTATCAAACACCATCTTCAAATCTCTAATCTCCTTGCACGTAAATGACGACCAATGCCTCGTCCTCAACACTTAAACGTTCTGTGTCCGTCCACCTCGTTGATTGACATCTTAGCGAGTTACGTGGATGCAACGGATTCGTTTCCAGCTCCGCCATGGGTGGCGGACTTGGCCATCTGAAATTCAGATCAGATGGTGTAGTCGGCTTGGTCGATTGAGATGAGTTGTGAGACGATTCACGATAACCAGATTATGTAGAGACTATGAGGCTAGAAAAAGCTCAATTCCCTTGGCACAGTTCAGAGTTTCATTACCATGTATTGGAAAATTACCCCTGCTTTTGTGGTGGTATATGATACCAAGATCACACAGGTCAGTTCATGCCAATATATGTACAAGTGAAACCCACTGAACGTATCCTTGGAGGAGAGATATTGTAATCCATAGGGATTCCTTACTAGGGACTTCCGGTCCAGTCAGTTCTTTCTGCAAGAGGCCTCAAAATCAACCCTGCTTGTCTTCCCATACTTGCGCCTTTCATCACCGAACATAAGTTCTTAAAATGAAAATAGATGGATTGATATATAAATGAAAGAAGAAACGGTTATGAGAAAACCTTGAAATGGGCTATTGTTTTGTTTCTTTGTTAAAGTGAAAAAAACATGCCACTTTACAAACAATATGTGAGCGCCCGTAAAATACGTATCATAAAACATGGAACATTGGACTAGTGAACATGAAGTATTTCAAGTGTCAAAAACGGTGTCAAACGTCAGTTGTTCTAGGCAACACATAAATAAATATGACGTCGATAACGTGGTTGATTTACTTCCCGGGGTGTTTGCTTGCAGTGACATGGAAGATGGTGTGTGGACACCTTTTCCTCCATCAGTAAGTAGAACTCCGTACAAAGTATGATTATGGCAAGCTAAATGTTCAACAAGTCGAAAAAAACACCGTGATTTTTAAGAGAGAATCCAGGTCATTCGATCTAAAAAAAACTTGGACTTCTCTATTGCAAAACCACATTGAAAACGTGGATTCTCACTAAAAAACTTGGTATATCGTGAAAAATCACGTTTCTTATTGAAAAACTTGGTTCTCGATTGAAAAACTGGATTCTCAGTCGATTATATAACCAAGTTTCTATTTTGAAAACGAGATTATCGACAGTATCCAAAATTCTCGTCGAAAAACAGGTTTTCGACATCTTGACATTAGCTTGCCAGAACCGAGTGTCTTTCAATAGACCCTCATGCCGGACACCGTGGTGATAGGTGGTAACATTGGAGACACAACAAAAAAAATAACATTTAGCACAAATCCCAAAAAGATTATTTTTGACAGGAGAGATTATAGAATAGCAATGAAAAAATGCCGAGGTTTAATACGTGGTGGGCAGCAGTGGCAGAATATATGGTCCTCCGGGTAATCATAGTCACCTTACAACTGTGATGAATAGAGCACTCGATTTCTATTCAGCACATATAGTTTCACGCTTTATTCAGTGGCTACGGATGCCCGGAATAGGGATCCTGGCGGACCACATCTCATTTTACACCGGGGTGGCAGGAGATAGAGTCCACCGGGCCCACGTCCGGGAAAATGGTGAACAATAGGGCAATTGATTCAGTTGCCTCTTCACAAAAACATTAGTTCCAAGCTGATTCCATTGTCGTATATGGAGCCCGGCGATGATGCCGCCCGGAGCATGATTACTTTCACAACCGGTCTTGACATTGACGGACAATTTCGACGACATTGGATGAATCAGTAACACAAAAGTTTAAATACAATGCACAAAGTTGATATCGTTTACAGATAATTTTATTGGTTTGGCCTTTTCAGCGATTCAGAATTCCAGGGTTGTCTGTTTTATAAAAACATTCACAAATGCGGAAATTAACTGGGAAAACCTATAGCTTCTAGTAAACGATAAAGCTCATTCATGCCTTTTGGCAACAAAATGTTCTTTAGGCCTCAAATGACTTTGATATTAATTGCTCATGGTTATATCTGCAAAAAAGATCGGTTGAAAGTTTTATACAACTACGGTTGATCAAAATTTTTAAAAAGAGGACATTTTAACAAAATCATGTTGCAGAGGGCACTTAAAAAAACACTTTGTTTAAAAATGTGTAAAATTTTAAGCAGCGATTTTTTTGCCAGTTGTGAATTAATTTCGCCAGCCATATAATATCTTATTTAAAAGAGGGACACTGGCCCTTTGAAAAATAGTGCGCCGCAAGATTTTTCAAAAATAGATTTTTTGCATGGTTGCAAGGCTTTCATATACAAAATCCCTCAACCCCCGAAATGATTACGACCACCATCAACTTCCTTATGGGTAAACAGAACGATTTTATAATTTAACGTCGCCGGCGACGCTAATATTCATCAGACAACGAAAATGGCGTTTTTAACACAAGAACACTCACGCCGTATATGTTTTTCCCACTCTATGCACAACTGTTTGATCGGTGCTATAACCTTTGTGGTTTTTAAATATCAATGAGACCGAGTCAAAATATTCATGTCATATACACATTTATTGAATTAAAGTTAGGAAACTGAAAAGTTGGCCTACAATTACCTTGATGTCTTTTATCCTCATATCAATGTCCCTATCTGTTTGGGGTATGTTATTTTTTATGTGTAAAATATATCTCTGATTTTCCAAGTTCCTAGACTATCATTTTAGAGCAAATTGAAGAAATTTTATATTTTGTGAAAATGTGCCAGTGCCGCTTTAATACTATGATGGCCCCAGAAATTGCCGTGCGAAAATAAAATGACAAAGCCCGGCTTAACGTTTGAGAATAATTATAATCAAGCTCTAGAAATTCAGTTTCGGTCAATCCCATCTGGACCGCTGGGAGATCCTTTAATTTCTATGCAATGTTTGCGTCTTTCTACGAATTTTAATGAAATGTTCAAGATAAGTTAAATAACCGTAACTTACCGAATTATTAGAAACTGACTGCGTAGTCCTAATTAACTGCTCAATTTAATGGAGCTGTTACGCCACCAGTGGTGACCATATTCTCTTATATATTTTACCTCCAGGAACCAAACTGAAGGCATGTCTCAAATTAACAAAGTTGTAACTGGATCTTAATCAAACCTTTACAACAGTGCCTTTTTTTGTATGAGACTCATAGACCCGCCTTGAAATTAATAGCTTTAAAGACCCTGTTTAATCAACGACAAAACGGTCTTCTCTATTTACCGACCCCGAGCTTTCATACTTGTAACTAATTTGTTGATTTATAGTCGTCGGCCTCCCTACGTTCTTTCCCCTTCCTGTTTTCAAGACTGTTGACGGATTTTGGCGAGTTACCTAGCGTTTCAATCAAACACCGTTTTTCAGTAATTATGTACATGGAATGCACAATGGAAAATATTAAATTAAAACTATTTTCTGATTTTGATCCAGTTGTGTATTCGTTCGAAATCGTCCTCAGGCATGTGACAGGTGCCACGGCCTGTGTTGCACCTTCACATTCCCATCCTATAATAAATCGCCGGTGAAAAAAAAAATTCGCATATACCTCTTGATTGTCTGCAAACTGTCATCATCGACTGTTTCATCACGTCGCCGCGATTACGCTTCATCAAGAGGGGAGGACGCTACCTGCTCGATTTGGCATTTTGGTTTTTATGTTGGCATGTCCTACCCCCTCAATCGATGAATATTACTTAGAATTCTTAGTGACAATACACGGAATAGTCATCAAAAGTGCAATAGTTGGACGCAGAAATAAAGCAAATGGTTTTCATTCGCAAAGCCGATTTTGTTGTCCTAGCGTAGGCCACTTTTCTTCCCTTTTACCTTTTTCATACAAAATTAAAACACCCTGAGTTTGTTGGCTTTGGAATATATTAGAGAACAAAGCTAAGAGTCCCTTGGGCATGCAAAACACGTTCTACCCAAAATCCTATGAATGAACAACCCCCCCCCACAAACATATCCCATATTCCCTTGTATTGTATACTCTATGGACTAAAAACCTACCACCGGGTACTACATCTAAAGATACCAACTTGGTAACCTTCTCGGAGTTTTCACCCCCCCCCCCCCCGAAAAGGGCCACAAATAGAGGTTTTATGCTATTTGAAAAAAAGGTTCAATTTCGTCCACTTGTGCAACCCCCCCCCCCCCTTTGGGTAAGGTCCCATTGGTGGGATCCTTTTGCAAAAAAAAGGCCCCTCCCCTAACAATACCTTGTTCGGGCTCCGCTTGGGATTCACTTCACAAAAATCAATTTCTAGCCTGCTAGGATATCAAATTCAGTTATGATTGTGACTGGTTCCTTGAACACAATAGGAAAATTAACATCACATATCATCAAAATAGGGTTGGCCAGTAAATTTTTCCCGCCACGGGAAATAGGCCTACCAACAAGCATACTTTGGCCAAAACGGGAAATCCTGGGAAATACGGAAATACTCAAAAGTGACACTTTCAAAACTTAATTTTCGTTAAAATCGCATGAAAATTAACTCACAACACAAATAAGCACTTTCATGCAAAATGAACCCAGGGGAAGGGGTTGATGGTGTTATCATTTTCCCCTAACTTAGCATTGGACTCTTTTTGATCTATAGGTCGTTCCACATTTCAATTTAATTTTAATTTTCTCTCAACATAATTATACATCAAAATGACTACTATGTAGTGATAAATAGCACAGATTGGCACAGATACACTTTGCCAGCAATTTGTGCCCTTATGCCAAAGGACCCATTCTGTAAATGCACAAGTTAGAATGGCTGGACGCAGGACATCCTTCACAGGCAGTTTTATTCTAACTACGGGAGGCCCGCGCTTCGCGCGGCTCCCGCTAGCTGATTGAACAGGAGCGATCACTGAAACTGTAGCGATCACTGAATAAGTGACATTTCACCTATGGCGATACCACCGCAAACCAAACCAGTGAAATACATACACATGAAATTGACACTCTAAACTCCCGTAAAATTACCCGTGTCACCCTGAATTTACGCTTTCTCCCTCCCCCCCCCCCCCGAGTCACACTTCTTTAATAACTCTCCAATTCCCGTACCTATCTTATCAATCCTGTACCTCAAACAGTTAACGATTTCTAACTAACGAAACAATCCGTATAACTTTTCCGAATACTTTATTTTTGTTCTCGCTTTTTTGATGCCAACGTCATATTTTATCCAGTATAATTTTCCCGTGTAAAACCCTTTTTTTTTCCTCAAAGTAACTCCCTTGGGGTAAACCCGTATAGTTTCCTGTCATAACCACATTTTTCCCCCTCATAATTCCTCAAACTCCATATAAAGTTATCGCCATCCTGCATGTTATGAAACCCCCGTCACACATCATCCGCAATCGTATTTTTTGTCCCCGTAGTCTCAGTCTTGTAGCTATAGGTCTCTATTTTCCTAATACTAAAACTTCAATATTTCATCCAAATCCCGTACTTGTAATCTTTGTCTTCTGAATAACTTACTACTACTCTAGCTTCCCATTCCTAACCCTTATTTCCCATCATACTACTACATCAAAGCGAAATAACATGACATGTTTGAGACCGCCAGCCAAGTCTCATAAATGTGTTCAGAAAAAAATTATGTGGGCATTTTTTGTTACAAGCAGGCAACATGTCAGATCACCTGCTCATATGGTATAGTTTCTCGTAAGAGTTGTTGCCAAAAATAAAAATTTCTTTTTTTGCCTTTTTTGGGCCAAAAAAGATGAGTTTTTGGCCAAATATGCTTTTTGAGATTTTGAATTTATTTGATAACTTCAAAACGCTTGATCATAAAATTAACACTTTTAAGTAATTTGGACTATATTTAACCTCTTAAAGAAACAAAATTAAAAGATAATAAAATAAAGAAGAAAAGCATTCTGAGCATATTAGGTCATTTTTCTCAAAATACTCAAAATATATTGTTTTTTGACTTACGAATTCCCATAACAAGTGTGTAAAGTAACACAAAAGCATCAAAATCCCATTACACGTTCTGTTTGACCTAAAGTGTGAATGCCCTTTACTTTTAAGTAGCAATTACAGTAGTGATACTTTACAGGGGCAATCTAGGATATGTTACAATTCAATGGATTGCTATATTATCGTAATAACCTCACATATTGATTTGTCCTGGAAAATTGGATTTTCTGATTTCACTGTATTTGGTAAGAGAAGACATGTAGTTTATAAATACAAGCAGTTTTAACAAACCAATATGGGCTATATTTTAGTCATAATTAACTATTAATCGTATTAAAAACAAAGAAAAATAAAAGCATTCCAGCGCACTTAGGTCAGTTTCTCAAAATATTGTTGTAGTTTCAACTAATGACGTTGTCATAACTATTATAAAAGTAGACACAAAAGCATAAAAAACACATTAACACAGTTCCGTTTGACCTAAAGTGTGGAATTCGGTTACTTTTAGTTGAAATCAACAAGTATTTGTGGGTTTTTTTTCCTTGTAAAGGGGCATCAAGGATAGTTACAGTTACAATGATGGCTATATCATCGGATAACATTCAGATAGGTGATTTTGGTCCGAAAATTGGATTTTCCTGATTTCACTGTATATGTTATGGGTCTATATTATAGTCATAATTACAAATTAATGTAGTAAAAACAAGAAATAAAAACATTCAGAGCAATTTAAGGGTCTTTTCTCTCACATAATGAATATTTGAACTAATGATTTTAGAAACATGTTTCGTATAAGCAACACAAACATCAATACAACATGATAAACAGTTTTGTGACTGACCGAAATACAATGCTCTCACTTTTTAATTAGCAATAAAGCTGTGTTAGCCTTTTAAGGGGCGAGTCTAGGTATATTAATAATGTTTAGTCAACATGAATAATTCAAATTGTGATTTGGACTGAAAATTTGATTTGCTAACTTCCTGTAAATTACTTGATAACTTCAACATAACTTTAGTTAAAATCAGTTTGGACCATTTGAACGACACAACTTGGGGTAATATTAACAAATCATGTAGAAAAACTTAAAAATTTAAAGTAGTATGTCTTTTAAGACATGCCTGCCTCCAAATTAATGAATTTGAATAAATCATCTGACTTAAATGACAGGGAACATCATCAAGACCTTACAAGATGTAACATAAATTAATATTATTATACTCTTTTACTTTTTTTTTATATAATATACATAGCAGCGTCTAACATCCTAGTAAGATACAGATTATTTAATTTCAAGTTTTCATTAAATTATTACTTAACTTGTTGTAACAGCTGGCCAAAGAATTAATGTCCTGATTATCACGTCAACTGAAACACTTATTTGTATTTTATCATGCTTACATGATACTTACTTTGTTCAACACACATATAGCAATAGAGTGACAATTAGTCTGGTAAGTTTATCCATTCTTTATGCATTGTACAACGATTGTTACTGTAAAACTATCCTCATCTTTCATTCTCACGACGAATGCGCAAAATCGGGTGGGGAGCCCACGTAGGAAACATTCGCCTCTCAGGGACTTGGACAAGAAGCTGGCCAAGCATCACCCAACACGTTGGAGCTGTGGGTAGTTCATCGGGCGCTGAGAAGAGACTCTCCATCTAGTTACACTGCAATTTTGCCTTGGCATTTTGTTTTCTTCTTTCAAATTATTAGTTCTATTTATTTTGTCATTACTTTAGCTTATTTTATGTACGTAATATTGTTTGTATATTTCATTGTTATTTTGTAAAATCATGACCTCTTTGGGAGACCAGTACGTGTAATTGAAAGAGTTTCCATAATAAAGAAAGATTAAATAAATAAAATAATAGTCAAGGGAAGTCACGTCCCTAGTCCAGTGCGACAACTGTCGGTCGTCTCCCACATAACAAGCAGTGAGTAACCAGGAGTCGCACCCTTTGCCTACAGACGCCAAAAATCCTGGAGTGGTGCTCCGTCATCGGATCATCCTGACAGCCGTTCACCTTCCCGGGGAGACAACACACCTGGCAGAGGCCCTATCGAGGAATACATCCGGGAAGTCGGGGCCATCGATAGTCCGGGGGTCGTCTGGTTGATGCACCACCTCACACCCAGATATGCAGAATAGTTTTTCAACAGCTGGACCTGTTCCGCAAACCGCCTCAACGCCAAGCTCCCGACATACTGCTCATAGGCCAGGGACCCAGCGGCCATTCACCAGGACGCCATGACTATGGAGTGGGACGGAGTCGCGGTATACGCCTTCCCTCTGATCGCTCTAGTTCCTCGAGTTCTTCTCAAGTTCACCAGGAACAAGCAACGGCCCGCATGATTCTGGTTGCCCGAATTGGCCTCGGCACCCGTGGTTTCCAAGATTCCTGTCGCTGTGTAGCGCAACCCGTTGACGCTTCCAATGAGGAAGGACCTGATCAAGCTGCCGTGGGGGTCTTCCCTTCCGACTGGAGACTCTGAAGGCGATCGACCTGACTGCTTGGCCAAGTTCATCCAGTCCTACAGATCAGCAGGCCTTTCGCTCCAGGCTGCCCGTCTGGCGGTAGCAGGCAAAGGAACCTACCACAAGGAAAGCCGGTATAATTCCATACTTGTCAAGTACCGGTAATGGTGCAAGGATCGCCAAGTGGACCCTCTGCGTGCAACCCTAAAGGAGGTGGCGGACTTCCTGAGCCAGGTGTTTCGAAGATGGAACCCACGCATAGTCATGAAGTTGCCGCACGGCATTAGGGCCATTCATCTGTGGTTTGGCGGAGGCATCACCGTGTCTAACTCGCCAGCGCTTCATGACCTTATCAAGGGAATGCTACATCGACGGCCGCCTGAACGCTCTCTGGTAACAGCATGGACCTGCCACATTCCTCCAGCTCTCAACACTCCTCCTTATGAGCCTCTTCACCATACGTCTCTAGCGGACACCACCAGTAGACTCCTCTTCCTTGTCGCCGCACAATCAGGCAGGAGAGTACGGATATATCCATGCTCTGGTCTAAGGCAGAGCTTCCCTCCACCCTATCATCCTCCCACATCTCCGACAAGCTTCAGGTTCCAGCGAGAAGACCCTGGTGTCCAGTTTAAGCTTTGAAGTTTTACCTCAGCAAGACTCAGCCTACAGGGGGGCTCACGACCAGCTTTCCCTCACAACTCAGAAGCCGTTTTTCGCCCGCCTCCAGACGACATTAAGCCAGATGGAGCGTGGCATTCATAAAGGATAGCCTACTCGTGACGAGGTTCCGTCTACGTAGGAGCTCACCAACGGAAATCTCAGGCGTCGTCTTGGGCCTCCTACCGGGAGCTTCTATAACAGATGTCATGGACGCTATTGGATGGGCTTGTCCTTCTACAATTCCAACAATTTATCTCCGAGATGTCCGAGTACGGCAGCGGTTTCGACGGCATCAGCTTCCTCGTAATCACAGCAAGCCTCCACATTTTCCAATCGCCACAGCTCCCAGTAGCACTTTTACCCATTGAGTCAGGTAAGTGCCACTACTATTATTGGTTTGTTCACCTTCTCCCGGCGAGACCATATCCCCATAGCTCCGCTTAGCCTTATGGCCGAGCACTCTGGTATCCTCTGGTTGACTCTACCAGTTGAAATCTGTGGCATAAGTCACGCTTGAATGGGAACGTACAAGGAGATTTAGGTGATTCCCCTCTTCCCCTCCCCGGGGGAGAGTCTATTCACCATAATCTCCCTTTCATTATCCATTCAACCTGACGCCCGCCCCCCCCGCCCCCGGTCGTGGCCGCTGCGCGCCCAGGATGGGCTCACGGTGTTTTCGCTCTCCTCGCCGTGGAGTTCACACCAGTAGGAAAGAGCATACCAAGATGATCCAGAAGTCACTGTTTCTAGACATCGCCCCCATGCGGCGATCAGGGGTCGTCGAACTTCCAGTGGTTAACTTCTTGTGTCCTACATATCAATCTGAAGTAATTCCTTGGAATATTGTATTTGTAAAAAACTTTTAATCAAAAATCTGGATATACTATTGATTAGAAACGAGTCAGTGAATGCAACGGATTTAGCAAATCAAAATAAATGCTGTTGAGGGTCCAATATGGGTTTCCGATAGTATGTTAGCTTTATTTCTAATTAAAAGGGACAGCATTTTTTTTGAGGTCAGTCAAAACAGTTGTAACATGTGTTGATGATTTTGTGCTTACTAAACATTTTTTGTAAATCATTGGTTCAATATAACGTCAATGTTAGAAATGACCTTAAATGCTCTGGAAATCTTTTATTAACCTCCTTTGTTTTTACTACAATAATTTGTTATTATGACTAAAATATAGCCCAGGATTGGCTTAAAAAAAACTGATTTTCATCTAAACTACTGTCGTCGAGTTAAAAAATACAGTGAATCAGAAAAATCCATTTTCGGGCCAAAACACTATGTGAATGTTTCATCCGATATACAGCAAATCCAGTGTTACCCATCCGAGATTGCCCCTTTAAAGTTAACACACTACTGTCATTCCCTTAAAAGTAAAGCATTCACACTTTAGGTCAAACAGAACTGTGTAATGTGTTTTTTTAGTGCTTTGTCTTACTTGAAACATGTTATGTGCATAAGTTCAAATAAACAATAGTGTTGAGAAAAAATGACCTTAAAAAAGCTCTGAAATGCTTTTATTTTCTTTATTTTAATTAGCTTTAATTTGTTATTTAAGACGTAAATTAGTCCCAAATTATCTTAAAAAGTGGTAATTTTCTGATAAAGCTTGTTTTGAAGATACCAATACATAAAATCCTCAAAATCATATTTTTGGCCAAAAATCATCTTTTTTGGCCAAAGCCAAAAATAAATTTTTATTTTTGGCAACAACTCTTTTACGATACACATACCATATGAGCAAGTTGATCTGACATGGTTGCCATCTTGTAACAAAAACTTCCCCACAAGAAATTTTTCTGACACATTATGATGCTTTGGCTTGCTGTCTGTGACCATTTTTCTTTCCCCCCACAACCGTTTGCAACTTAAGGCGCCGTTATTTGCGTACCGCTATAGCGTCTTACGCGTACTCGCCCCCGTCGCAAACACGCCACTCTACGCTCTTGTTAGTAACGGTTACAAACAATTATGTTTTTCCATAAGCACCAACCACATTTTCATTCACTGATTTTGAAACCATTTTCTGAACAGGGATTTCGTCCAATTAGTTTCGAACACCCGCCGGGTTAATATCAATCTTCATGTGAATTTGGCGCAATTTGGATCGAAACTGACGGAGCCTCTTAGCGAAGATTACATACAACTGTCTGCAAATTATAGTATGATTCTATCCCCTTCCTTTCTTAATTTTATCCTAGGTGCAAAACCCTATTCTGTCCATCCTTAGTTATGAACATCGAGGTCTCTGTTCATAACATCTCCTGCATTCATTTAGTTTGTAAAACAAGGGGCATTAACTTACATGTCATATCAAAAACCTATGCCTTCAAGGTAATAAGGAGCTGGAGCTCAGCTCCTGAAAAACTGTTTGAGGAAAGCTTTAGGAGCTCTGGAGCGATTGAGCTCCTCAGAAATGAAAGAGTCTGATTGTCACCCATGGTAGCCCGCGTTTTATAAATCTAATATATCTACTCTACTATTTGTTTGTTGCTTTATTATAATCAATTAGTGGATGGATTTGAATTGAATTTAAAAAACCCTTTCAAACATACCCATATTATCACCACAACATTTAAAACTGTAAAATCTAGTTATTTGCTGTCTAACGCCCCACTAGGCGTACCCAGGATTTGTAAACCTGGGCGCATGATCGAACTGATACCCCCCCCCCCGAAAAAATTTTCTGAAACCGGGGTCGTACCCAGACGGTA
>JAMKCH010076100.1:0-43386 GCA_023653785.1 Ophioderma brevispina
TGCTTAAGATTTTGCTTTTAAAATGTTTGATTTAATGTATCAGATATAAATAAGCATTGCATTGTATTTTAAAATGACACCTACGTACAATGTTAAAAATGTTCAGTAAAATTACGTCGTTTTGACTGGCAGCTAGTACTCACAACAGTTAAAACGACTTTTTTACAGTTTTTTGCCCGTTTCGAGTCCCTTTTTACAGTTATTTGCACGTTTCGAGTCCCGGCTGACTGTCAAAACAAAGTTTTTTAAGAGCATTTTTAATAGTGTATAATGCATGAATAATGTGTACTTTCAAGTGAGGGATTTTGGTCATGAGTTTTCTGCATGATCAAAACATTTTAGCAAAAGTGCGCAGTAAACCAACTTCTCTGTGTAACTGATTGATGACCTTCGTTACAGAATAACTTCATTTCTGAATAAGGTACTTAACTGTAATTTTGATATGACTAACGTGTGTTATTAGGTCAAATTTGTAGAAAAAATTGGCTTAATTGATGATTTGGTTCTGGAAATATCAATGGAATATTAGATACGAATATTTCATTTTTTGGTTAAAAATGCCAAAAAAATGTGATTTTTCCTCAAATTTGCACCTTAAATAATTCTTAAACTCACAAATTTTGATATCAGCATGTAGATAATTTAATTCTCTTTCAGATGACACAAATTGTGTTCCAGTTGAAGATCGCAATCAAAAGTTACGGCTAAAATTGGTTCCTTAGTCAAATCGGCGGCCATTTTGGACGCCATCTTGGATTTCTATTTTTTCGCAATCGTTAAAAATAATCCAACATCGGTTTTCTGATGCCCAAGATGTTGCCCTACTTGAATCTAGTCACCAAAATTTTAGAGCAGCCCGGGCAAAATATTTCAGTTTCAAGATCGTTGGCTCCCTAACTACTATAGATTACATAACACGGCAAGCATTTGACTCTCCATTTAGCAACTAACTTGAATCATTTTTGAGGGAAAAAGGTTTAAATTTTGTGTTTTTCAATGAAAAGGAAAATAACAATTTCTTAATATGTAGCTGTACTCTAAAAGAAATTTAAACTTACACACTATCATCCTGCAACCTGCAGGAATTTGAGTCAATTTCATATCCCAAATTTACCCTAATTAGCAAATGAGCAAAATTTGTATTTTTTTAAATCGCAATGGAATCAATCTGAAAATTTCATTAATTTTTCTGTAAGCATAAACAAACTTAATTACAAGTCCCAAATATGCTCTTAAATTGGCCTATATGAACATTTTAACCATAGATGTGCAAATTGAAGATTTTTGTTATTTTCTTACATTTACTGTGAGAAGTTTATAAGGCCCTTGAAACTCAATTATGAGTTTCTCGTCACATTTTTTTCAGCCCATAATGAAGGAACTATTTCATTATTCATTATTTGGCTACATGCGTATTTTTACAGTGAAATGAACCTACAGGGGATCAACGAAATACGAACAATATTGGGTCTATTTTTAGACTCATTTCCGAGACTTCCGAGACAGGTTTCCTACCAAAAATTCCAATATCGACTGAAAAGGTGATGCTTGAACAGAATTTTCCAAAATAATGAATTATTTTCAGATTTTCGGCCGCTAACGCGGCCCAAAAATCATAACGCGGGCGGGGGACGAGAAACTATTAATCGAGTTTCAAGGGCCTAAGCTATCAGTCTGCAACTTTCATGGTTTCAGGCTTTTTTGGATAGCCTTTGTTGTTACAAAAATTATTTCACATAGAACAATAAACTTATTGATTGCAATGACACACACAAAAAAAACACATCTACAGTAAAAGCACAAATACAAGAGATATAACAGATGAATTAGTTCATAACAAGAGGTACACTGATGAATTAGTTCATCACCTGTCATCAGGGTTCGGAAACTTCCGGAAGAAACCTATTTCTTCCGGAAGAATGGAAGAAACTGGAAAAAGGTGTTTCTTCCAGTTTCTTCCGGAAGAAACTGGAAGAAATTGGAAGAAAATGGAAGAAATAAAGAAATGTATTATGAACAACATACTGAATTTCACCATATTCATCTGCTTTGCACTTCAAATCATCAAGGCTACTTTAGTTACTTTAAATTTACAATCTGGTTTTTTTTTTCAAAATTAATTTACAAGTTTATAGCATGTTAGTATACCTTGCAAGTACATAGTACAATTTTTTCACAATTTTGTTTTGACTTGCTATCAAATTATACAGATGATAATTGTAACGTATTTTCTAAGTCTTTCCATGTGCACATTTATACTATCACAGTTGTAATTGTAGATGCAAACAATGAAAAAACTGTTAAAATCTGTATGGCCAATTTGTTAATTTTAAAAATACAAATCATAAAAGTAGCAACCATTAAGTGTTCTTTTGTTGTAATGCTTATTGTAGAACCGGACCTTGTTTAGGGATACTATAACAGTATTTTGAAGATGTTCAAGCCTTTCAGGAGACTACTGGCTTGTCCTGCTGGTGGAAAGTGAGAATCCGCGTTTCTTCCAGTATTTTTTTTATATTGTAGGCCCTTATGCATAAATTTGAGTTTTACTTCGGCAAATTGCAAAATGGGGTTAAGGTATGGGGTTGGGTCCCTGAATGGTATTTTGAATTATTTCACTATATTTCATTCACTGTAAATAATATAAAAACCAAACCTGTAAGAAACTGAATATTTCTTTAAAATGCAAATTTTTTAAATGACTTTTTTATTTTCTCTTCTTCCGCTTTCAGTGGAAGAAATGGAAGAAACGCCTTTTTTTCCAGTTGAAACAAACGCAGAAAAAAATGCTGTTTTTGTCCGCCCGTGGAAGAAACTGGCGAACCCCCTGCCCGTCATGTACAAGGTAAAGATTAGAATGACCATTTGTCATATCGCGAGCTTAAAACGATCTTCAGTTTCTGCCAATTAACCACTACATCCAAACACTACATCCAAATAGCTACCACCCTCTTTTCTTACATCAGAAGCCTGATTGTTATCACGGACGGACAATTGGACACTCTGATAGAAGGCAGGGTAAAAAAGAACTTGCATTTAATTACAAGACATTTTTGTGTTTTAAATGATGAATATCATTCTACAAGAATCATATGAAACTCAGTTGCCATCCTTGTTGCTAAAAATAGAATCACGACAAGTTTGCATCACTGACCGGCGACATAGATTGGAGGTTCAAATTTTTGTACTCGTTTGGCATTTCTATCCGTGGCACCTCAACTTGACAAATATTATCCAGTACATCAGTTAGCTAGGTTAGTTTTATGAACCCCCCCCCCCCCCCCCGAAAAAAGAGGTCTGGCGCTGTCACTGTATTCTAATTTTAAGATATAATGTAGCAGCTCTAAAACACTAAGATTGCCAACTCCTCTGTAAGATGCCCAATATTCAGTATTATATGATTCCCCATCAGCCCTGCTGGAGTGATGTAAAAGCGCCAGAATCCAAGAATCTATTCTCGCAAAGTTCTTGTAAGTTTATACACAAATTAAATGGAGACGAATCTAAGGTCTTGTCAAGCATTGCGTCATATTCCGAAGCAAAATGGAGTCGGGTCATCGTGATCGCAATTACAGTCAAAGACGATCGCGATGCAAGCTGTAGCAATCGTCTTTGATACTTTCCGATGGTCTTCAGAATTCTTAACCAGGCAGGATTTGGAGATTGATAGGGGGCATGGCTGGTAAAACATTGCTCATTTTGTTATATTAATTAATCCATTGTTATATTCTAGTATTTTACTTAGGGAAAGTGAAATATTTTTTATTTTTTTTGACCTGTTTTGCTCTCTTCATCTCAAAATGCATTTTCCCTCCCGCGTTTAACCTCAAATTCCGTGAATTTCGCGGATTCGCAACGCGGAAACTTGGGGCTTTAATTAAAAGGCCTGTCCTGATGGCCGCCCGAAAGATTCAAATATTTGCAATCTTGCAGTAATAGTCTAAAAGTGTAGGATAAGGACACCTATATAGGTATTATACAACCTATAAGTTGTTATAGGATGCAAATATCTGATTTATCAATCACTGATGTGCCTTTAATAAGGCTTTTAGTTTTTTACCGTAGTCTTTCAGATTTTTATCAGAAATAAGAAGGTATCTATTCAGGGCACTTGGATAGAATCTAGCCCAAATCGTTGAAGGTCAAATGTGCAATTCCCAATTCCTTACCACTACGACGAATTGTATGGTTCTTGTTTCTGTTGGACTGTACTTGACATATTTTTAAATACATTTTGTATTAGGGCCCTTGAATTTGCATTTGAACTTAACTGTAAATTAACTCATTGCAAGTAGTGGTTTCTAAAATCGGCAAAGAACCACATTTTGACCAATTTATTACAAAATTTTACTAAACTTTAAGACTTACTACATATTAAAGTCAATTTGTTCAATGTAATTTTAAATTCGCAATTTTATGAAACTGTATTAAATAGTGTTATAGAACTAACACATAGGAGTGGTGAAAATAACCCAAACTGGTGTTTAATTTTGACACCCTCAATGGCGTGGTCCTCCTAGAACACCAATATAAATTTTAACAAATTAGTAAAGTTCAACATTTCTATTCGTCTACTTGTAATTACTGTAATTACTAACTAATTAGCTATTAGAATGTATTAATACCACTTTTATCTTTGAATCTGGAGTAATGCTGTTTCCATTTATATTGTTTTATATCATTGTAATACCCTAAACATTACATTAGGTATGTGGGTTGATTAGCACATAAAATCAACCCATTTTGGAGCTCAATAAAAAATTGTGGAAATTTGGTTATTTCCAAAAAAACTGCAATCATTTGAATGGCTGAATTTCCACTGAATATTTTCATGCTTATTTAGGAAGCATCAAAAACCATTGATTTTGAAGATCGTTCTCCTAAATCTAAGGTAAACTCATGGTGTGGTGGTTTAACAGAACATAGAACTAAAAGACCAAGTGAGTCATAGAATACAAAAGAACTAGGCCCACATATGTGTTTTTTTGTTTATTCAATTCTCGTTGGTTTAAATATGCTTGTATGTTCTTCTGTAGCATTTCAGTTGTACAGAGTAATCTCCCACTGCAACAAAAGGACCTCATAGTTTGTATTGATTTCACAAGATTGTTTTGTAAAATTCCCAATATTCCAGAAAATTTCCTCATCCTAAAATTCCCTTAATTCCCAAAATTCCCATGGAAATTTTCCTCTGAAAATTCCCGGGAACTTTTGCAACCCTAGTCCGAGCGCTCCTTCTTTAACATAAATTGACTAAATGCCGTTTTTACCGAAGCTCCGAAGGGTTTCGTGTATTTTTTATTTGTGCATGTTGTGTAATTGCTTCGGAAGGAAGCTCTAGTCCCATTTCTGTTGTGTGCACCTGTTACTCATTGCTCACGCGATCGATACATCGCGATGTGTTGTGGGGCCGTAGTTCATGGACTAGGTCAGACGATGGCAGCCAAGACATCACAATTTAGCCGTCGTCATTGTTTTTAAGAAAAGACCAAAGCAAGGTTATTTTCTAGCATGCTGTTAGGCCCCTTTTCAAAATATCCGATTATTATCGCACCCTACTCACGCTTCACTTTTTGGGATAAGGCCAACTTTTTTTTTTTTTTTTTTTTACGATGAGCACGCATAAATACTTAAATCCCCATAACCGCATCAATTAGTTAACTTTTTTTGTATGGGCTTGCCCGGCAGCTTCTGCATATGTGTTGGAAATGGATTTTGTTCATCGGTGGTGTGTCTTTTGTTTAACGTGTGTACGACCTTACCTCGTCATTTATATGCTTTCCGTTTCATTCGGACTTCAATCTGCTGGTTTGAGAATCGCATACGCTCCTCCTATTTCCTTCTCGAATTTACAATTTTGTGACTATCAAATTGTAAAACAATGGTATGTACAGTAAGTAAGCATTGCAAGAATGAACATAAATGCATGTTTGAGTGCAGTACTTTGGCGGTATTTTTGTCTCAGTAACCTTGCAAAGTTGGAGTTCATTAATCCGTATGTGTCCACTAATCAATACAAACGAACTCGACATGAGAATCAGGTGTTCGATAATGCCCAGTGCTCATGATAGATACGAATTCGAATGTCCTAGTTACAGGCTATCCACTCCCAGATCTAGTCGGCTATAGCTCCTTCACGTAGCGTTGCACGTCGTTCGTACCGTCACATCACTAACAACGCTACTGCCCTTACTATATTTGAAAACCGTGAGGGGTGGCAGCGGATCCGAGCGGACTAAGCCACCAGATTCAGTACAAATACAGCACTATTGAAATCTTTACCTTTGATGTAGTCCTAAATTAATGTTTATTTAACGCAGTTTTTCCTTGACTAATTTTCAATTCATGGTTAAAATCTTGATTAAAAACGGTGATTCTTAACCGTTAAAAATCCCAATTTAACATAGCAGTCGCCCCAACTAGATCATGAGTCGCCCCTGGATTGTTCCCGGTTATTTCTTTAGAATAGCAACGAGTACGCTTATTTTCGCTGATTACGACCAAAATTACGAACATACAACCGGAAGTCATGGATGTGGGAGACGACTGTGTTTAGCTTCAATTTGTCGGGGCTCACTTCGTGCCGTTTTATTAAGGTCAACATTTCCCTGATGTAATTGTAATCAGTGTTCGATTTCGAAAAGAAAGTTACATGCACAACTTGGGATTTTCTCAGAAAATGGGCTTTATAACCTAAAATCTTCAGGCAACAGGCGATTTTACATGCAAAGCAAATGTTACATGCATCTGGTGCATTTAAACCCTCTAATCGAACACTGGAATTTAAGCATAGCTGGCCCGTTTGTATTTTTAAAATCGAGCTAGTAGGGATGCTAAGACATCAACGTTTTCATATGATATATGCAAGATTTCGTGTCATCGAAGACTGTAAGTAATACCAAAATTCTTGACTGTGGCACCTCATGGTGGACTGTGGATCCCGTTTTTTTTACTGTACGGCCTCTCAGGCTTTGTAAGGTATATATAGGGGCTATCGTAGTTATGCAGTACCATAGTAACCCGTATTTAAATACTGAGTTACAGCACGGTGGCTTCAATGGCCTAGCCATTTACCCCTGAACTCGGCGATGTTCAACTCTCAAGAGATCTAATTTGTTTTTAAATTTATTTCGCCGCACCCTCCAGTACGTCCATGCAAGCAATGTTAGCTCATGATTCATATGAGTTTGTTGATGTCAATTTTCACTACCTATTGTCGAAAAAATAGGCGGAATTTCTTCGAGTTCTACTCATATGCCTCCACAGACCGTAGCTGTAGATATAAATCGCAGGACTCATGGGATTAGTAATGTCCCTGCCACTGTCACCTCCTCATTCTGTGTTTTTTTTGCCGCCGGTGATTCTATAGTTTCCTTGAACAAGATGGCTAGCCACAAGGAGGCACCCCTCTGCGGAGATATCTAGAGCCAAAATTTGCCGGGCGCTCCGTTTAAAACATAATTGGACTAGAGCCATTTTAACGACAGGGGTTCTTGCCAGGCTTGTTTTTTTTTTGTGCGTGTTTGTGTAAATTGCTTCGGAAGATAAGTCTCTATACCGATTCTGTTGTGTGCACCTGTCACTCATTGCTCTCACGTTGATCGCCGTGTGGGCCGTTTCACGGACTATTCAACGATGGAAGACAAGAAATTACCAATTTAGCCGTCGTCATTGTTTTTATATACCAAAGACAGGTTATTTCCAAATTGTTAGGGCCTATTAAAAAATTATCACTGAATCTTATAGCCCTCCTCCTCACTTTTTGGGATAAGGCCAAACTTTTATTTTTTTTATTTTTTTTATTTTTTGCTTTTTTTAAGTTTTTTACTTTTTTTGTATGTGCTTTGGCAGCATCGTCTGCATGGTTGGAAACGGATTTTGTTCATCGGGGTGTTCCTTTGGTTTACCATGTGTACGACCTTTAACCTCGTGATTGAGCTTCTGTTTCTAATTGGACTCCATGCTGCTTTGAGCACGGATTGTTCTGTCCTATTTCTTCTTAAAATGACAATTGGGAATTCAAATTGAAAAAACTAATGGTAAGGTAGAGTAATGTAAGCATTGCAAGAATTTGCATGAATGCAGGTTGAGTGCATATTGGCGGTATTTTGGTCTCTGTAACATTGCAAAGTTTGAGTTCATTCAATACCGTATGTCCACTTCAATAAAACGAATAGGAAATGAGACTCAGCTGTGCGATAATAATGCCCAGTGCTAATAAATGATATGATTCGAATGTCCTAGTTACTAGGGCTAGGGCTCTCGTAGCGGAAAAACCAGAGCAACCTCGGACTAGTCATAGTGTAGTCAGACTGCCAGTGGTATTCTAAATCTCAACGACCCACATCTAAATAACAAATTCCGCTAACACCCATACATTAAAGCATCATGCAGGTTGCTTTACTTACGGTAAATAGAGGAACGTTATTCACTTCCATTACTAATTCCCGACTTCATTCACGATGGCTCAAAACACTATGACCACGTACTACCTCAACCACAGGCTTCCATCGTTACACTGTCGCATCCTGATTGAAAGACAAATCTCGTTCCACGAAGCCAACTTATCCACGTCCATTGTGGTCACATAGACGAATCCACCTGTTAGCAGTAATTAATGATTTTCAGTAGGAGTTTGTAAAGACGGCGTGCCTTGATTTTGGTTTCCGGGCCACAAAACTTTCAAACCAAGAGCCTGCTAAACAATCCGCCAAAACAAAAAACAAACCACCCTGGAAACAGAAACTGAGGGCGCTCATAACTATGGTGAACAGGCAGATGAGGCGCTAAGCCCATTAATTTAGCAAACATCCATCAAATTTGAATCACAAATAGATTACAGCACTATTGTACAACTCCCATCTTGGAAGCAGCATAGTAAGAATGTAAAGGTCCCAGGATATTAGATGATAAACCTCCTCCAAATTCTTTATGGAAACATTCCATGCCAATAAACAGGGCCAAAAAAAGAAAAAACACTACCAGTGACATCATTAGTTGATGTGCATGAATAGATGCAAACCGGGTCACTGGAATTTTCTATACTTCTGTGAACAATCAATAGTTTCACTAATAATGTCCTCACAACCCAAAATTGAATGCTTTCTAGCCCCTCCTTATAGACTTGTCACAAACCACGTCAATTCTACTTGCATTTCCTGGGACCTTTACGACCCCCGTTGTCACACAAAAGACCCCATATTTGTAAACAATTTTTTTAGAAAATTTTGCAAAAACTTTTCACCCAAGACTCCATGTTTTTTTTGAATTTGGCAAATTTGTCACTTAGAAAGGAAAGCCCTGTTTGGGAAAAAAATTGGCTGTCGCTCACCAAGACCCCTATTTTTTCAGTACTCTGTCACCGAAGGCCCCTGGGTGTGGAGCGCGAGCCTCACACCCATATACATTTACATATGTGAGGCCCCCCCCCCCCCGGGGCTTGCTTTCCGAAAAGCAACGCGTTGCTTAGCCAACCAATCAGAAAAGTCAGAAAGCAATGAGTTGCTTTCATTCAGCAATGGGTTTCTAATAAAAGGCAAAAATTGTCGTCATTAGCAAATGCGTGCTAATGAAAGAGACACGTTGCTTAGGAGAAAGAAACAAATCAGAAAAGGTAAAAAGCAAGTGTTGCTTTGCCAACATTGGTTAGGGTGAAAAGCAATGACATTGCTAACTTCAGGCGCGGATCCAGGGGGAGGGGGCGGAATAAAGGGGCGCGGCGACGCGCAATCCGGTGGTTAATTCTGCAAATTCTTGGCAAAATTTCAGCCCATTTTGAGTTATTTGGACCGTTAAAGGCTTTCGCCCAGTACTTTTGACATTTCAATCCTGGATCCCAAGACACCAATCAAAAACAGAGCAAAAGCCAACCAGTTGCTGAGCCAACAAATAAGGATTAAAGAAAGAAGGAAGCAACAGTGATAAGGAACAACCAATCAGAAAGGAGAAGAAAAAGAACGCAGTGCTAATGATGAAAGCAATGTAGTTGATTTTATTAGCAAATCGTTGCTTAAGTACTTCGAAAAGCAACACGTTGCTTTTTTATTGGTCTGATTGGCTGGCTAAATAAGTGTGGCTTTCGAGCATACGCATTTGCTGAGCAATACATTACGACCTTTTCAGCTTGCCATAGATGAGGTCATCTTTGGGCCAAAAATGTTGTGTGCGAGCAAAGCGAGCTCAGAAAAATAGGGGTTTTAGGCTTTTTTTGGTAAAAAAGGGCAATATTTGGGCAAAAAGGTCCACTTTGCCAAATTTACACCCCCTCTATGTGAAAAGGTTCCATATTTTGGAAAAGGTCCACTTTTGGAAAAATCCGCATCCCCAGAAAAAATCCTGGCTATAGGCCTGGGGCCAAGGGAACACCCCTGGCGCGATTACATAAAACCCCACATCGGTTTAGGAGGTTGCAGCCTAGCTATATTGTAGTACATGTATTAGTAATAGTAAAACCCAAAGTTTTAAATCTGGTTTAATCAGTGGTGTAACCAGTGGGGTCGGGGGACAAAAAATCAGCAGGGGGTAAAAAATGGGAAGGGGAAAAAGGGAAGATCTCGGTGGTAGCAGTTTCATTAAAAAAAAAAAAAAAGAAGAAGAGGAAAGAAGAGAAAGGAGAAGAGAAAAAAGAGGGAAGAAGAGAAAAGGATGGGAGAAGAGACAAAGAAACAAAAGTGAAAAAGTGAAAGGAAGGAGAGAAGAAAAAGGAGAGGAAATATTTTGTAGCTTCAAAACAAATTTAGTGAGTGTTCATGAATACTCTGGTGGGGGTTTGGGGAAATATATGGGGGTCAAAAAAAAATAGGTCCCAAAAAGGGGGGTCAAAAAAATTCCAGCCTGTAGTTGTGGGGGGATCAAAATTTGAAGGATAATTTTGGCTCCATTCAAACATAACTTTACTAAGTATCATTATTTATGATTTTTTTATCAATTGACAAAGTCATTTTATTAGAATTTTTAATATTTTTCCTCAAAAAGCAGTCTTGAAAACCGAATATTGCAAGGGTTCTGAGCTTCACACGGAGGAAGGCACCCTTCCTGTGCCTACTCCTGTGCCTACTCCGGCATCATGATAGCAATAGTATGTTACTCAATTAGAGAATAAAAGATAGGATTTGTTGTTTTGCCTATCTAATATCGTGTCATATTGGATGGGCAGTCCAATATTTTGCGCCGGCATCCACTACGATAAAAATATTGGACTGCCCATCCAACATGACAAGATATTAGATAGGCAAAACAACAAATCCTATGTTTTATTCTCATTCTTATTTAGTTTTGGTTGTTTTAATCACCGAAAATATTTTTATTTCAATAATATTAGTTAAAAGGGCAAAAATATTCCCCCGCTGTCAAAAATGAACCAACCCGTACTAGCTGCGTGTACTGCGTAAACTTATACACGCGTGCGTAAACACTTGCGCGACGACGCAAGTAAAATTTGAAATGTTGATAGGTCCGTGATAAATAATTGTCTTAATGATTTCCAGTTTCGCTTGCATCTAATATCACTCATTATTCATCATCGTACTGTATTTTGCTGTATTCTGTGATAAGCAAAATAAATATTGATTGATAATCGGCGTCATGTCCAAATTGTGGCCACCCATATAGTACGAGTCAAAAAACCTACATTCAGAATAAAAACTTATTAAAATAGTTAAGAATTATTTTTGCTCAAATGTTTGCTTGGTTATAAAGAGGGATAAACAGGCTTTCAGAAAATGTTTATTTGGTGTCATTTGGACTTTGGAGGAAGATGACATGTTATACCTATTTTGCTCAGAGACAAAAATCATGTTTGGCCGATTTTGTGCCAAACAAAGATGCATCGTTTACATAGAGTAACACAGTCTTCAGCGGTGATTTGAGTAAAACATTTAACACCAAATTATTGTTAAACAATAGAAGGTGGGATAATAATTGCAGGATTATAAAATTAATATCCTAGCGATTACAAAAGAAAATGCTGAGTGAAAAAAGTACAATTTCCCAAATAAGAAAGTCAAGATAGCTGGTGTAAGACCAGAGTTTACTTTGAATCAGCAAGATTTTGTGGTTTTAACCTACGAAACTTGGAAGCCAAAGTGAAACTATACAAGGTTTTGTATTCAGCATTTAAAACAGTGCAATAATTGAATTTTAAGTTTTAATTCAAAGTTATTCACAGAAAACTTCAGCTTTAGTTCGTATTGCAATTTATGGATGCTGAGAATACTGTATTTGTGCAAAGTAATTACCTTAAGAGATGTAAAACCAAAATCTCTGAGCAGTTTCATTATGTTCATGAACTGAGACATTGATATGGAGTAATTTTCAATAACTGACTCTTTATGATTGAACAATGGTAATTTGTTGAAGATATTTTACTTATAATTATGTTACACAATAGACCGTTTTATTCAAACTGATGTTTTTGTCAAGAAATCGATACCAACTGAAATTGCATGTATGAGTTGCCTTTGCAATAACAACTTATGTTATACATCAGTGTCGGTCTCTTTGTCTTGTATGGCTAAAAGTGGCCAAAACAGAATTTTTAGGTCTCTCTGCAAAATGGACATTTTCTGAACCCAAAGTCCAAAGACACCAAATAAAAATCTTCTGATAGCCTGTTTATCCCTGTAAACAACCAAAGCAAAAATTCAAGCAAAAATAATGTTTAACCTTTTATTAAAAAATCTTTCCTGAATGTAGGTTTTTTGTTACACTGTAGATGGGCCACCCTATCTTGTAGTCCAGAAACAACGTCACTACTATTTTACCTATAACTTTGTGAATGCAATGTAGCTGGGCTCTCTACAACTGACCATAAATATTTGTCCATCAGCAAATTTGTTTAAAAAAAAGGGTTTTACCGATCAGGGTATGAACTCTCCATGAACGCTTCGATGCTACATTCAAAACAAACCTTAGCTATCAATTAAGATTTTACTTTTAATACTGTTGTCCATACCTAACTATTATCATTTATTGTGAGCCACATTGGAAATTTCAAATTGTTTTATCATCTTTGCAAGAGAAAATGTATCTATATAGGAAAGTAACTACTGTTGTTAGGCTTCTGCGCAGAAGCACGGGGGACACCCCTCCCTCACAGCGGACTGATGTAGTTTAATTTATCACTTCTTTAGTGATCGTGACATTTGGTGGGGATATTTTATGCATCACATAAATACCGAGTTTGCCTGCTTTCATTTGCATTTCACAAAGTGTTTTCAAAAAATTTTCCAAACAATTTAAAAAGCAGTACACAAAATACTCAAAAACAGAAAAATATCAGGTTCTTAGTGTCACATTATGATTGGACACCATTTTTAATTCAAGTTTCTATACAAGCATAGCTTCACACAGGATACAACCTTTGTAAGTATGGCATTTCTACATAGTATGAAACCAATAACATAATAAAAAGCTACAAGGTGTTAACTTCAACACTGCCAGCCATTTCACTACACTAACCTCATCCACTGTGTCAGAGTTCTATGACCCACATACACCAGTGTATAGTTGACTCTGGGTATGATATACAATCCCAGAATACACAAGGTCACTAATAATTTAAATATATACGGGGTCACTGAACTGAACTTTGGTTAACTAGATTTAAGTACCTACCAGCTGCCGTTATGTGCTAAATTGGAAGGATGCCAGGCTGCAATCGTTCATTAATGGAGGGTTCACACTTCAAAAGGAGACTTCGGTACATGCTAGTCTTACTAATTACGCTTTACAAACGGGCCGCATGGAACATACACATTGGTTAACAAGCATGTGAAAGGCTAGTGTCGGCTGATGTCTATCGAAGTCTGAACCCACCGCCAGAGATGTAACTTTTCCGGGAAATTTCAGGATTGGGGCCATATAAAAAAAACATCCAGAAAGGTAAAAAAAAAAAAAATTTTAATGTGTTTTCCATTTCTGAGATCAAAGAGTGTTCCATGATAAGGATAAGGCATCAAAAACCCAAGTTTTAAGTACCAATTTATTTTGTAGAGGGGTCTTGTACCCCCAAATCACGTAGGAAATACGTTCCCCGGAGAGAGGTTCACGGAATGTTACGCTAAATTTGGTCTTCACGTCGGTTCAAATTTGGATTTTCAGGAGGACATGGGATGCTCCCTGTTACATCTCTGACTTAACTCTTCCCCAACGGGGTACACGATCTTAAGGATGTAATACAAGTCGGTGGCTTTTGATACGGCTTCCCACTATTGCAAAAAAACACCCTTTATACTACACTTGTTTGAACTCATTTGAATGTTATTATTGCCAATTTCTTGTGGCCAGGAAGGAAAAAAAGGCAAAATTTTGACCGTATTTGGAAAAAGATTGACATTTTTGGAAAACAATACTAAAGATGTGAATTCTGAGCAAGATGGTGGCCCCAGCGAAAGCTCAAAGGGTTTTATCTGGTTTCAATGGTTCCCATCCGAATAACACCAGTGGGATTTTGCTTTCAGTTTTTAGCAGATAGCGAGTGCTGGCAGTTATTGGCATTGCAAATCCCAACATCGACAGGCAAAAAAGTACTTTTTCTGCCTATAGTTAATTTATCTTTATTTTTTTGTCCTCTAATTGGACTACTATATTTGTTCATGGGCTTTTAACTAAGAAATAAAGGGTGATGCATATCGTTAATGGGCGAAAAAAAAAATAAGATTTTAAAGTTTTACCGGCCGAGGATTACATTGTGAGCCCATGAGAATATACTGCAAACCCTTATTTCTATTATATTAGATAAAACATCTTGATTTAATAGAAAGTGTCATTTGCGACCCTTATTGCAGATAATGGGCAGTAAATGACCAATCAGAAGGCTCCATTTTCATAATGGGCAGCAGAGGTAATAGATTGAGCTTACAGATAGGTACCCACACAGGGCAGGCACAGGAGAAACAGAGGAAGAATGTAACTGAACAGGCTGGTGGTCTGGTACTACTGGAGAAAGTTCAGAAGACCCTAACAGTATTTCAGATGTTATTGTGTTGGCTGTAAGATTATATACATAGAGTCTCGCGCTCGTCTAAAGGCTCCTTTCAAAGCTCAACCACCAATTAGTTTCCTAATGACTTTCCAGTTTTAAAAAATCGCATAACCAAGAAATTCACCAGACAAAGTTTTGCTACCATATCATTCATCGCCCTAACAAACAAAGACTGTACAAGTACGCTTTCTTGACTAGTACATTGGCCCAACTGGAACGCCTACCGATGTTCAGAGGACTCGGCCGAATTACAAACATTTTAAGTCACAAATTTGTAACGTAATCTGCTTAGCCATAATGGGTGCCCTCCAAGTCAAATAAGCTGCAAGTCGGTAGGACGCCCCTGTGCAGGAGGCATCCAATTTTGGAGATTGCACAGTATTCAACAGATGCAGATACAGTGATGCCTCCTTCAGCAAACCAACTTGTTTGGAGCATGGTACATAAATAGTATGGCATTGTATGGCAACATTAAGTGGGTGTGTGGGGGGTGGAGAGAGGTGGAGTGTGCGTTATTTTAAGACACAGTAGTCCGATATAAAAAAAGACTTCCTACCTGAGACGGATTTTGTATGTCCTATCATGTTCTGTTGTGACCCCTTTGTGGACCACAGTGAAAGGGCCTTTCTTAAAGGTTTAGTATTTTTGGAAAAGAGTATTTTAGGAATGAAAGTGTGAAATTGTAAGTCTTTGACACGCGAAAACATATTGATTATTAAACTGGTTCATTGTTAATACAAAATCAACCTCAATAATTACCGGAAGTACAAATACAAATTGTCTTGTTATTGAATTCAATAATTTTAAAGGTCCACAGCCCAACGCTCAAGCATCGTCTCCAGAATGCAAATTTCAAGTGGTCAAATTTTGTCGTCTGAAGAAAGACAAGTATTTTCATACTTAACCTGTGTGAAATCTTAGGTGTTTGGAGGTTATGTAAGTGACTGCAAGTGTTGCATTTTGCGGCAACCAAGATTAATTTTACGGTGTTCTATGGGCCTACAAAAATGGTTTCTAGCTCTCACATCAAAAACGGTTTGAAATATTGGCAAGTAATTCATTAGTAACTTTGCAGATGGAGTATTGGGGGCCATATGTCATTCAATAAAGATGAAAAGTTTGTTTTTTCGTTTGAAAATCAAATTGTTCATCCCCCTTTTATGTCGTCAAACTACATAACACTGCAATATTATTACATTTTTTTAACCAGATTAATTTGTCTTTTTAAATCACCTCATTCTCAAGAGATAAAACAAATATCCAATCTAAAAAAGGCTTGTAAATTTAACTTTTCTTGAGGGGGTTCACACCAAAAAAAACATGTATTAGGAGCATGAAGCAATGCCTCATGTAGGATTTTTTTTTAAAATATTGGTACACAATTTTCATAACACCATGGTAACTACGGCAATCCATCGGATTCCAAGCACTATTTGATGGGGTTACTTGTAAGGCAAATATCAGTAATGAGCCAAATCAGAGATTACTGTAACAGGCATGAGAAGGAACTTTCAGAAAAAAAAAACTGGAACGGAAAAGCGGAAAAAAAAACTGAAAAAACAAACGCGTGAAATCCAGCAGAAAAACCCAAATCGGGCTGATGAAAATAATCAAAAAACGCGGTAAATTGCGGGACCAAAAAAAAAAAACTGATTCAGTTTTTAAACTGAAGATTATCATGCCTTAAGAATGGTGTGGTATAGGGTTTACACAGAGATATAAAAGCACTATTGTGATGGTTACTCAAGGGACTATCTCATGCTGTGTCTGTAATGAGCCAATCAGACAGATTGTATCAATGGGGTGGGTGGTAGTGACCAGGGGGTTAACAGGGCTAGAATTTCGTGAGAATCCGAGAATCGATTCTCGCAAGATGCTCGTAAACTCATTTGCGCCGACTCAATGGGATTCTCGTTAAAACTTTAGAACTATAGTAGCGCATTAGATGATTCCCGCAAAATTGTTTTGGGGGAATAAGATTGATTCTTGCACACAGACGACAAAATATACCCCCGGGGTTTAGTATTAATCAAAGATAAACTCATACAGCAAATGCAAAACATTTAGGCTTCTTACTTCCCACTGAGGCTACTTAGGATACCAGACCTTGATACATTTACTGTACCCTGGACACACATTCAACTCAATGGCGCATGACAATCAATACAAAGCTATGCATCACCAGTCAGTAGTACAATATTTTATTCATTATGTTAATGCCATAGCATCAAAAAGGAAAAATATTATTAGAGTACAATGCTGCCCTGAGCCGAACATTTTGCTGGAAATCTACACAAGACATTCAGGGTTTGATGTAGTTTTTCAGTTTTAAAAAGGAAGGCCCGTCAGTATCCACGCATTCAACAATATAGTACTGGGAGGGAATGAGTTAAATATTTGTATATTGGAAACATTAAATATAATGTGATCTGTATACCATCGTCAGGTGATTTAGTAATTTTGTGACAAAAACAAGGCAGTTCCAGTCAAGGAGCAAGGGAGTTTCTTTACTCATTTGAGGTGAAGGGATTGTTTACAATCAGGGTACCTCTTGGCGGAACCAATACATTGTGATCCATCAATACAATGCCTGTACTTTCTCTTAAGTGGTCCTATGCCAACTTAAAGACCACCGAAAACACTACCTACAGCTGCAAAGAAACCATTTGAAATGCTTGATGACTAACAAAAATGTGTACATATACATGGAAATTGCTTAAAATCACTGTCTCATTTGAAGTAGGTTAATATTTGAGTAGATTTAGCACTGTCATAATGAACATTTCGGACAACATTCAACATTTAGGAATAACATTTGAAGCAAGGTAATTAATATCCAGATATCTTCAAAGAATGTGACCATTTGGTAACATGCGGTGTCAGTTTGAAATTTAGTGGTAAATTCCGTCAAAAAATGTCCTCTCCAAATTTAGGCTAATAAAGCTTAAACTAAATTGACAGATTGATTTGTAATATTCTCTATAAAAACCTCTTGTTCATGTTCTATACATTTGTAGTAAACACTTGGTGGCTACCCCTTAAGTTTTCCTGTATCACATGATCAAATGTTAGAAGTCAGTGTTCCGTCAAAATCTGTCCTTTCCGAAAACACAAAGTTTCACTAACCATAATTTTTTTTCCTGAAGACCTCACACCTCCAAATTTTGGAAACATACTCTTTGAATTATCTATTATACAAAAATATTAGTTCTGAAAATAATCAAAGCACTTTGTTTTTTTACCCCAAATGTAGAAATGAATAAGTGCTCTGTCAAAATTTTAAAAAATCATAAAAATTGTTCACGAAGATGTGACGCCTCAAAATTTTGGAATTATACTTCTTGACTTGCCTACAATGCAAAAACATCAATACTGAAATTAATCATGCAACTTTATTTTTCACCCCAAATGAGACAGCCGAGGTACCTTGATTGTAAAACAACCCTTAATCAGATCATGAGTCACTTTACCCAGATCACAAATCCCTTTACCCAAACTACAAGTTGCTTTACTCATAATTTACTTTAAGCATATCATGAGTAAAATTACAAGTTACTACTCCGGTTATGGGTCAAATTATTCAGATAACATGTCACTTTACTCCCCGGAATCACTTGTATCATACTGAGAAATGTGGGATTATCCTATGTGACCATATCATCAAACTAAAATTACTGAGATTATATTATAACCAGATGCACCAAAACAATTTCCTTCAATTGCTTCAAATATTTATTAGTCGCAATATTTTTAGTCCTTGTACTCAATCCGCACGGTACTCATTTATAAAAAAGTGGTCAGCCTTGCTTGTGCCTTTATACTTTGTCCGGCCTGAACTAAGGAGTGATGTTAGAGCTTTCACACAGTCTAAAATGTGCGAAAAATCCTGCTATACAATATCCCACATCACTTGATTGGCACTTGTGTTATGGTCGTAAGTCAAGCAGTATAAATTCAAAAGACTGCATGGTTACATCAGAGGTTAGAAAGGAATATATCCCATTGAACGTATGTATGATGCAAAATATGAAACTGTTCAGAATTTTTTTGAGTTGTAGAAAGCTAGTAGGAAATAATTCAAGTTACACTGTAGTTATATTTTCTCAAGTGAAGTTTATTTTATCAAATGGCCAGAAAGTTATGTTTGTGGTTATGTGCCACAATATAATAAGTTTGTTGGCTTTTCTTTTTTCCCATGATCTCTTTTCCTGATTTATTACCCATCAAATACCTACCAGCCATTTAATGCCCTATTCTGTTCACAATGTGTCTGACATTTTTATTCAATGTCCTCTTTAAAGTCTCCCCCCATGAAATCTAGTTATGCCACTAAATGTTAAGATACACTTCACACAGGTTGAAATCCTTTGCTTGCATTGCTCTTTGTGTATGTAAGCCAAGAGTTTAAACTTTCATTGATAATCAAAAACGTGTACAAAGATCACATTCAGTATCTTACTACAAAATAGAAGACATGTTAACTTTGTAACCCCTTGTAAAGCTCTTTAAATGCCTCAATAAACCTATGTCAAAGTATGACATCCTCTTATTCTGTTGCTAAGTTATTACAGAAGTCATCCTACTAAGCACCCAAGACAGTCATATTGTATAACCACTTTATTTCTTTTAAATTCAGTCCACATTAACCCCTATCATTACCAAAACTCACTAAAACTCAATGAGCTGAGGCTAGAAAATGCACTAAGACCAAAAAGGTGCGAGGACGTCATCGTACCAACACTCATATGGATTATGGGCACGAAATCGCTGGCCAGGCCAGCGACTCCCTCGTGGCTTACCATCCCTGCTCATGGGAATGGTGCGCCAGAGGCCCCGGGTTCGAATCCCGCCACGGATGTCCAATCTTCTTTAGCTTCTACCCTTTACCACTTCCCTTCCTCTCGGGAGATAGGCGAGAAACCAAACGACTGTTAGGGTTAGGTTGTTCAGCTAATATCGAATGATACCACTACTAATCTGGAGTGAAAATGTACTTTTTGTAAAAAAAAAAAAAATAAAGGGTGGGTAGCTTGATCGCAACCCCATCCCCCCCACTTTATTAAAATTGAGATTTTGGTTCTCAGAAGAATGTTCATAATTTTCTCATTACCTCAGTGAATTTTTAAAGCCCAGGGAAAGTTTCTTCCATATGTGGCTAATCACATTAATTACCATACACTGTCCTATGGGCCAATTTAGTGCACATTTTTTGCTTCTAATATCCATATGGCTGGACAGTCTAGTTCCTTATGCCTGACAAGAATGGCAAGTTTTCTTGCCCTTCAATGACACCACAGCATCAAAAACCATTTAGTGGTTGTGCTGGGTACCTATTTGACCACTTACAGGATTCAATCAAAACCCAATGTTGCATTGAACATGTTGCCGAAATACTTCTTGGGCAATACAGAACACAATAAAATAGTGTCATCAAATTTGATATCTTCAAATACGGTTCACAAACTTCAATATTCTAAACAGAGCAATTCACTCAACAACCATTTTACAACAATCTTCAACATACCGATTCAGCTCTCAATGATTTGGCACAAAAAGCCTGAATGACCATACTGTGCACCTTCATAATTTGTTACCGACACCTTATGAAATTAGCTCAAGTGCTATACTCAAAATTATATCTCACCAGGAGTATATTGCACAGAAACTTTTTGCACGGGTAAATAAAGAGGTGGTTATAACTACAGTTCACACTATTAAAATAATGTCACACAAAACAAGAAGGTAGTCATACTGAGTAAATGTTGAATTGGACTTGTTAATAAAATCTGGGTAAATCAATTTCAGACTGAGCATTGAGTTTCTAATCAGTCTACATTATTTTGGCATATGGCAAGCTGTACAATAGATCATATTTGTTTGATTTCATATCACAATGTTTATTAAGACTGGAACAGGCCAAATAGAAGGAAAAAAATGTGAAGTTGCATTTCATAACTGCTTTTGCTTTCCCCTTCAAAAAATTACATGAATGCAATTACGTGCATCATGCCAATTTTTGTTTTAATTTGAAGGGGAGTATACATGCAGACAAAATATTCAGTCATTTTGATGCAGCTGCTGTTTGGTATCAAATCACAGTCAAAGTAACACGTGTCCAGTCAATACGGCAACTTGGATGATGTATACAAAGGAACTTGGGAAATGTATAGATCACAAACACAACTTGGCAGCTGGTCTCCTACACGTTATCGAGGTGCAAAGGACATCACATACAGCTGCAGCACTAATCAATAGTCTTTTTATACTGATTGAGAGCAAATTTTAAAAGCACAAGCCCTACAGGTGCGCACGCACACCGCCGGGCAGCGCTTTGTTTCTTGCCTGGCAGTGACGTCACATGGCACATCGTCTATACATATCCGTTTATGGGCTTACTGGCGTACTGTATGCTTGTGTCTATTCTCTATTCTATGAAAGACTTGTCACTGACAATTCCAAAATTTCTTTTAAATTCAGTGTGCTACTGTCATGTTTACTGAATTGTAAATATTTCTTAATCTTTCCAAGAGATGGAAAGTGTTGAAATGTGTGCTTGGCCGGACTAACTGGCAACATCCGTATTACTAGCACAGTACTCTTGCCAATTAAGCTAACAAGCCAGGGTTGGTAGAGGACGATAGATATCATCTATAGGTGTTCATCGCTTTCCAAGCTGATAGCATCAGAACGGTACATTTACATATACAATATTTTATATTTTTTTAATTTCTATTTTAAGCCATATCAAATAACCTCTATTTGTCTCCATATAGAATCTATTCAGCATGCACAGGACATGAATCTTTGGTATAGAGAAAAAAAGAAAGGAAGGTTATCATTCATGTCATCTCATTTGCATGCAATATCGAGGTTTGCCAGATCATTATTACTGCAACAAATGATAAAATTGTGGGCAAACCAAATGCTGAGGTTGTGCTGACAAACAAGTAGCAGACCTTTAAAACTAAAATGCAAAAGTGACTATATTCTAATGAATTAGATTTGGCAGTCTTAGAAATATGGATAAATACATGCAGTTCAGCAATTCAATGTACTCAGTATGAAAACCCTTTCATATAAGCTACTAACTTGCACTTTTGGCTGGAAAAAGCTGACAGTGATCTCGTAAATAGATAATTTTTTGTCAACATACACACAAGCTAAAACGAAAACCTTAGTCATATCAACATTGGCATATGCAGTAACGAAAATAAGTTTTGGAAAAAGTATTGCATGTCTTAACAAGTTACCAATTTCAACCACAGTCCCACCCTGAGTACAAATATTTTTCATTTGATAAGTTTTTCAATTCGAGGGCATATATTTGTGGTGACTCATCGAGTACTTTTCCTTCTGGAATTCCAGCCATTTTACCTGTAGTCCCAGAATATATTTAATCATAAACTTTTTTATAAATTTCAAAATAGACTACTGAATTCATTTACAAAATTAAGTTTTTTCAGAACATTTTGATTTTCTCCCATTACCAGTCTCATTTGGGGAAAATCGTAGATCATTGAAGTCCCATATATAGAACTAGTTGTAGTGTGGAGATATTTCTGAAAAAATGAACAGAACAATCTGTCATTCTCTTCAATTACAAATCGCCTTACGGTTGTTAACAATCATCCGACACTTTCTGGGTTATGCACCCATAGTCAAATTTTCATTGAGATAACTATGGATAACTGTAAGAACGCCAATTCTTCCTTAAGGACAACTGGCAGCAATAACAGTATATTCTGAACATTTTAACTTGGACAGTTTGCATCTAGGCTACATATAGTAGCCAGTAGTAGTAAATCCAAAGTTTTTTTTTAAATCTGTTTTTTTTACCCGCTTAAATGAGGGCGGCTAGATTCACTCATATGCCCAAAACTGCTGCCCCTCAGTGCTTTTGAGATGGCTTACTCAATGACCAAAAAAACCCAAGACTGGGCTTGCTTGGACCGCATGACTATGGAATTACTAACTCCCTCCTTAGCAAAAGTAGTTCTAATTGGTTTCAATGATCTTCATTTCCCTACCATTTTCAGGAAAATTGCATGAATCATATACCTATGATGCCCGTGGGCATCTCTGAACAAATTGTTGGGGAAGTTTCTTCCATTTCTGTTATTTTCAGTTTTCATCACCGTCTTTCTGTGAGAATTTTACGCTGGCATAACAAAATACAGTATTTGGCTCCTTCAAATAGTTTGAATTATATACTATGATATGAATTTGCTCTCCATCATAAAATTGATGATAATTTCCTATGGATCCATGTACATTTTGTGAAGCACAGTGATGTTCAAAGCCTTGAGTACTTGTGCGTGAATTCATTCATGGCTCGATCAAACAAAAGAATCCCAAGTACGTACACAAATCGTTGCAGCCTCCAAATGCCCTAATATCTGTGGATCCTCGACCAGCTTTATCCAACCTTACTGTTATCCCATTTTGATTCGGTTACCTGAGGATGCACACACACAAATGTAGACCGTATGGTTTTGGCTTCTTTCCAGTGATGCACCTAAAACAGTGTTTGTTTTTGCCAATAATCTTAGGACTACGGGTGAAGTCCAGCAAAAAAGTACAACCAATGAGAGATTTTTTTATGAAGAAACCTTGACCGAATTTCCCAAATTAATTCCTGTGTAAGATAGCCTGTTTAACTCAGCATTCACAATCATTTTAAATTTTTTAAAATCGATCAAGCCATTCAAAGGCTAACAGTTCTTTTTGTGAAGGTATCCATTTCAGCCCGAACGAATTGGCAACACTGACTGGTACACATGAGAATCAGACTCTACTCAGCGTGTGGGCTTCAAAATATATTAAACAGGTTGATTTTTGGCGCCGTATTCAAATTTTACGCAGGACATGTGTTGTATGATAATGTAGATTACTTCAGATTTAATGATATTAACGATATTTAAAATGGAACATTTTAATGCTTTATCTTTTATCCAGCCCCATTACATGTATTTTGTAAGTTTACCTACATGGATAAAGAAAATCAAGCAGGTTTGAAAAAATTCTGCAAATTGTTGCTTCAAGTCCAAAAATGATTTCAATTAATATTATTTTGATATCTTGTTTCATTTGTAAGTCCTTACCCAGTTAAGTTACCAATTTTCATTTAGGGAGTTGGACCAGGCGGTGGGAGCCATTTAACTTTTTGGGCATCACAAAACACATTTTGCAAATGGTGACCACGGTACCGGTAACTTGTCAATACTATCAATTTATTACTTTTCCTTATCTTATTGGGGGCAGGAGGGGGGGGCAAGATTCGATGGGGATCCAGCCCTTACCCCTCCCACCACCTCACACCACAGAACGGTTACTCACGGTTTTCCATGACATTTATTCAAATGCGTAATTAATGGAGGATATGATGCAAATCCAAAGCTGACGTAAAACCAAGAGTACTCTTTGGGTTACTCCTATCGTAACTGGTTCGGTCTTTCACATTGTACTTTCACTTCCGCAACTGTAACTTTTTGTACGCATTATCATTTTAATGCCGTAATTTTTATATGATAGCTAACAAAACAGGAAGTACTACAGAAAGAAAATATATGAAACGCAGAGGGTTTTCCGTGAAAAATCGCTCAATTTGGTTGTACTTTTTTTTGACCACCCTGTAGAGCATTCTGCCATTTGAAATCCATCATGGCTCAGCAACAGACAACCTCTATCTTCCAACAAGAAGTATTTAAAATGAAAGTTATCAATGCTATTCCATTTTTTAATTTATGCTCCCTCTTTGAAAGCCTTAACCAAAGTTAAGTCCACATGAGTAGGTTTGATATGAAATTAGTTTCCCAATACCTATTCATTTGAAATCCCCTCCCCAGTAGAAGTTTCCCTAATATTCCCACAGAGTGGTGCATATTTCAAATGGCAAGTCCAGGCAGAGAGATTGTGTAAAGAAATGTTTGCAAATGGTTAACCATTCCAAATTGTTTTCGCAAATTCCCGGCATCATTTGGGTATAGAGAAGTTGAACCCACCCACTAGTTGTGTGTTTGTACCCTGAACTGACCGCCTCTTTCAAATTCATGCCTGAAAATATCCGCTAACTAAAACACGTTTCTCTGAAAGTCATGGACATGCACCTATAACATGTTCTGTAACATTAACACATTAGGTATGGATGGTATTCAATATTTCTTAGAACAACCTAATTCCTTCCAATATACAGCCACAAGCTACCCTCAAGGTATCTGAAACAAGGGAAGATATCAGTAGCTTCCCACAATACATTGCCTTCCAATGGAGATTTTTGTACAGGTAGTCATGTAAGTCGTTAGAGAAGAAACATTCTTAAAATGCAAGTCTGTAATCAATGCTGCTAATTTAGCCATGTTTCACCCCTAACGATTCACATCAGGACCTGTACAAAAACCTTTGGAAGCAATGCATTGTGGGAAGCTATCTGAAACAAACAGGGCAGGACTGCAGATGCATTGTCAACCTTTATGCAGTATAATGCAAATGCCTTGTTTCCGTTTTTTAAATTCCAGTTCCATTTCTCTTTACTAGTAATTTGTATCTAGGCAAGCCAGGAACGTTGACATAGTTCTTTTATGATCAAATTGAAACAAACATTCTAGGTTGACCTTTACACCCTGGTATATTCTGTAAGTCATGAGTTTTTTTGAGTTTTACTTTGAAGCCAGCCTCAAAAACCTGACATAAGACTATGTTTGTCTGGTTTAATTTGAAATTATTTTCTAACTTCAATTCCAAATACTGTCAAGAAAATGGCCAATTTTGTCATTTCTGGGGAAAAATTTCTGAGGTACGACATGCAGAGTTTAGGTGAGAATATGATGGACCAAGTTGACATAAACCTTGCCAGTACGGATGCATCCTTAGCTTTTCATTTCTTGGAAATTCATTACTTGGAAGGAATAGAGAGTATGAGATTGTTCAGATTACAGGAGCTATTTTTCTGAAAATCTTGAACAAAAATCTTATCGGCCCCAAAATTTCCTATATGCTTGGGTATTATGTTGACTTTGGCTTATACCATAAAATTGGGCTATTCACGGGATTAAGAGTTTTTATTAACAGGAGATGACCATATTTCTACAGTGTTTGGTTTAAGATGGAGCACAACCTTTGACCGTTGCCAGTATTATATAATATTTTTATAAGTTCCACCTTGTTCATACTGAATGATAAATAATAACTACAGTGTTTTAAATAAGAGCACTGTAAATTTTGCCATCATTTAAGTGAAATCTACATACAGGGTATCTTAAACATTTTTACCATTTTGAAGATTTATCTCCCAAAATAAAATATCATCAAATATCATTCTGCATAGTAAAATTAAGCATCCTAATTTTTTTAAATTTCATCAGAATTCAATGATCAATGGGCGAAAGACTAAGACCTAAAAAGTTATGGTTGTTCTTACATGCCCCATCCAAATATCTTCAGAGTCGCAAAAGCACCTATTTTTGGGTCATTTTTTTCTTGCAAATCTTGAATGTAAAACACATTGAAGATTGGCGAGAAAAAACAAAGTTATTGGAATTTCATTAGAGGACAACAACTATGTTTAAAGGCGTTATATAACTTGCTCTTCTCCACAACTAGTTGACTAAATCCAATCAAATTTCCCCAGAAGTAGAAAAATGAATAAGCCATACCCCAGCTAGCACACCCACTGTTATATGACAATGCACCTTTTCCCTGCACAGTGTTACTTTGTATACTCACAGATCTGCAGGCACATTATGACAAGTCATTCAAATCTTTGTTAAAAGTTTCAACGTAAAATGTCATCGCACCATATACTTCTACACATAGCATGCAATTTGTCAACGTCATGTAAAGTATGCCATGATGCCAACACAAACATCTTAAGATCTTTCATCTATCCAAAGACCGATACTACAGATTACAGCATCATGCAAATTAGATCACTTTACATTCCATTTTCCGTGGAAACATTCCCTGCAAAAGATAACCGTTTCATATTATGAAGGGGAAAAAAATGACAACTTTGATGCAAATTCATTGAAACCAGCCCCGGCTTTTTTGTGCTCACACACCTGGCTCAGAGGGTGGTCTGAACCAAACACATAATGCATTGCAATGTGTCTATACTGTACTGTACCAAACACATGTCAGTACTAAGGGATAAAAAGTGGTCAAGAATTTTAAGAACCACATTTCACGATCATGCTAAAAATGACATACCTTCTAGCACTTTGTGGGCTAAATTGAGGCGTAAAAATCGGGGTTTTTATGTGTTAATAAGATTTTTGTTGAGATGAAATTTTCTAAAACTGGTGCATTGTGGGGTGGACTCTAAATACCTTCCAGACCTGGTTGGAGGGAGCAGACCACCTTAGGGCACTTGGCTGAAGAACATATTGGAAAGCCTAAAGCCTACATTATTACGTGTAACTGAGTAATGTATGGTGGAAGAATAGGAAATTGCTTCACAAATCTGAACTATACAATGTAATACATGCAGAGCATTTGTCATAATGTAATGCAAAATTGTGGCAACATTAACAGTGTGAATGGTCACAAATATTGCATTTTGGAAAATAAATCACAAATGGGGAACTTGTTTGAGACACCCTGTATTTTATCAACAAAGGAAGGATTCCATCTCTAAACAAACACTCTCTATACAAAAATGAAAACCCTATGATGCTTTCTCAGTGTTGTTACACAGTGTCCCATCATTCAGTTGTTGCTGCTTCTTGTGGTTCTCTTTCTTGGATCCCGTCGTTACGGAGTTGACATCGTTATCGGCCTTGGGATGCGATGGGGGTGTGGGTTGTGGCATAAATACTTGTGCATAGGGGAATAACTCGTGGCACTTTGTACTATATTGTTTAGCAGCTTCTTCCTGCTTGAAATCTTCTGATAGGAGCCGATGTACTTGAGTGCAAGTCTGGAGAAAAAAAGAGGAACATGAGAAAAGATGTCACCACGGTTGAAAACTCATCTTTGTTTTAAAATGGTCACATGATACAGAGAGAGAACAAAATCTGGGCTGAGGTCCCGAACAGGTTGCCTGTAATAGGTAAACATGCTGAAGTCAGTTGCAATTGGACTTTGCAAGTGAGAGAAGTACTAGCACTTTGTGGACTAAAATGAGTGTAAAGTCAGGGTGTATCTGTTAGAAGAACAGGATTTCGGTGGAATCACATGACCTTATTGAGGTGAAATTCCCCAAATCTGGTGCATTGTGCGATGGACTCAATGAACCCTATGGTCTATGCTAGTCACTATGAGCTACTGAAATCTCAATTCCCTTGGCACAGTTCAGCAGCTTTCATTCACCAATGTATTTAGAAATCATACCCCCCTGGTTTTTGTGTATGATACATGATACCCAGATCATACAAGGTCAGTTCATGTCAATGCATGTACAAGTACAATCCATTGAACTGTGTCCTTGGTGGATGAGCATATTGTAGATAACAATTACAAACAAGCAAAACCTCCGTTTTTATTAATACATGTATTTCAGAATCTCACCTTTTTTAATTTGCTGACATTTGATTTGAAGACTACCGAGTTCAAACCTACAAAGTGCTGTTCAACCAGTGCCTGAACTTTAAAAATCAAATGTCCTGTATAACCCAATGCTTCTAAACTAAGGTATTGCTCACTTTGGCTGTTATGACCCATTTCTCCTTGGGATTTGCTGGCCCATAAATATTGCACAAAACATGTACATTTTTTAAAAGTTAAAAAAGATAATAAAAGATGATGATAAAAGAAGATACACCAACCTACTTTTTAGCCTCAAATGCCAGCTTAACCATTTGTGGGCCTCAGCCTCAACAGCCATCAAAATTTTAACTTAAAACTACACAAAATGTCTACTTGAAATATAATGCTATGCAAATTCAAATTGAGGCCACTTGATTTATATTAAAAAAATGTTAATTTTTTAAGATGTTGAAATCATTAGAGCTAGACCAAGGGAGTTATTTTTCATTAAAAAAATACTAAGAGTTACAACTTGCAAGATATCCCTGGCAGGGAGCAAATATGCAAATTAACTTATCAATGTGTGCAAAGAGTGATAACAGAGTGCATGCATATTACTTGCATTGTACCACTACATATCCATTACCCAGTCGTCGTCAAGATTTGGACATTGGTATCTGGCAGAAGTTTGCCTTTTTAGTAACAAGGGGAACTTGTATTTATGCTTGTTCCCGCCAAATGTCGTGATCACTAAGAAGTGACAACTTAAACTACACCAGTAGTAGGGACTTGTAAAATGCAAATGGTGCGCCTGCAGGCAGAGTGCCCATCTCTCTGTCATTGGCGTTTGGGCCAGACTCCCTCATATAATGTTGCTGTGGGGGTTCGCCACTCCTCCCGTACAGCGAGTCTGTTTTCCATACCCAGCATATGCCGATACCCATTTATACTCCTGGGTGGAGAGAGGCAAGCGAGGTAAAGTGCCTTGCCCAAGTGCACAACACATTGGCGACAGCAGGGCTTGAACCCACAACCTCAAATGCTAATGAGGCGAGCGCTGATCCACTGCACCACATGTGCCCGAGGACCAATGTATTTTTTTCTAAATGAGCTAGAGTAACGAAACTCCTTAAGGCAGGCGACACAAAAGATATGGCCAAATGTTCCGGGGTATTAACATTGCAGACATGCGGACATACGGACAGACGGATTGACGGGCACATGGACGGAGCTCATTTTATAGTCCCCCTTCAGAACCAGGGACAATAAGCCAATCAGAGCAAAAATGTAAATGAGCTCATTAATATGCACAAATAATGATTGACACAGTGTGCAGGTGTATAACCCAAAAACCACGTTTCATTCAAATTTTGGAATAAAGATCAGGTTGAAGTTCACCTTTTAGTCAACCTAACAATAACCTAACCAAAAGATGGGAGATAAAATCAGGGCCTATATTAAGTACGATTGACTGAAATTTATTCTAGCAACCTCTGCAATAATGCAGTGAAGGACTCTGGAAAAAACCTTACCTGTATATTTCTATCTACAAGGCTGTCATCCAAACATGTGACTATTGAAATTGCTTCTTCTAACTTGGTTGGGTCTATGAACACGGACATACTGGCACCTGTTGAACACCACAAATCAAAAGCACATCTTCACCATTAAAGACACTATCAGTGATTTGCTGAAATCAGCAAATTGAAAAATCATCAAAAATCAGATTGTTGTAGGTATGTAACAAGTACAGGATTCCTAACATCCCTGCAAAAATGTAAAGACCAGAAGCAAATAATAAGGACAGAATCGGAGATTTTAGTCATACTGTCCGAACGGACACTCTCTACAACACGTAATTGAATGCGAGAAATATACTGGAACACTGCCGTTTTCTTCCTTTTCTGTCAATTCTACAGCTGGAAAAGGTAAACTTATGAGCATTCTGACGGACTTATCCTTCACTTTGAAAGTAGTCCTGCAAATTTCAACCGACCTTTTTCTAAAATCATGCTAGTGTCTTTAAAACAGGATAAGCTGAGCATCATGATGTCACAATTTGTCCTTGTTATAAATTTGACATGTCACCTTTGGCATGGGGTCGAAATTTTATGTTGACAATTTCCGAGTGTGCTTACCTTGAAAAACAATATTTGTGTTTTTGGAGTTATAAAATTGGTTAGATTTTTTGAACATCCTAATTTTTTGGGCATTTAAGGCAAAAATGACGGTCCTGAAACCCAGATGCAAAATAGCTTCCCACATCAGTCTCATGATTTTGAACCACTTTTTTGTTGCAAAATGTCATTTTTTTCAGATTACAGTGGCCTACATGATACCATTTTGTACCCATCTATTAACCGAAAAAATTTCAACAATTGTGCAATATTCGTAGTTTTTTTGAGTGAATATAGAATCTCCACCCAAGATTAGGCATGCACACAATACGCAGACCAACATTTCAAATAGTAAAAAATCTGAAAACTCTAGTCGTTTACACAAATCAAATGACTGCAAGGGCTTGCAATTTAATGCAATTTATCCCCTTTGTGATTCAACACAACCAATAATTACAATGGTTTACAGATCACTTAATGAAGTTTAATGTCAAGTCAGGTTTTCTTTGAGGCCTGCTACTGGTATCCTGGTAACCAGTACTAACCTGTCCCAGGGCCAGGTTATCGGCGGCTAAACTGTCAACCCATCGGATTTCTAAGGACAATCTGCTGAGGGTAGCTTGTTACCCTTGCAGAACTAAAAAGAAGATCTACCTGCAATGGTGTCGGCTCTGGAGAGCTAATGACGGGCATCCAGCCCATTGATGTCAGGAAGGGCCATCTGGTCAATTATCTTTGCTCCAATAAATTCTCACACATCAGTATTGCTGTGAGTGCGAGTGAATCCGGCCACCCCGTTGGTGGGGACAAAACTGATTTAAAACTTTGGTTTACTACTACTAATAGCACCTACCTGATATCCGGTACTGGATTGAGTTAGGGTGGGCTGCAATGAAATCTGCATTGAATTGTACTATGCTCTTGCCTTCCAACAACCGACCGACGCCTGTGTTTATTACAGTAGAACAGACTCTGATAGATTATATTGGAAGTTTCACAACTGCAAAAAACAGGATGAAAAATACATAAAGTTATGGCAATGGTTCCCCATTAAAAACACTTACAACACCTTTTTTTGGTGGCATATAAAACACAATGTACAGAATCAATTTTGAGCAGAAATGTCCACAATTTGTTGTACCTCCCATGCAATTTTCATCCAAAAGAACTGATACAGGTACAAGTCTAGTGCCACTATTAAGCCAAAAAGTTGTTTGCCAGTAGGGAGTTAAAACCTAAATACAAGCCCCCATTTTTTTTTTTTCATTTTTCAAAACAGAGTTCAGTCAAAAGAGTTCAAACCCTATTTTTAATTTTTATATGAAATTTTCTAATCTGTTGAGGGACCTTTTGGTCTATAAAAATAATTAAATTTTCTCAATAAATAAAAATTTGAAATGTGGATAAAATGGGGCTCCAAAATCAAAATATGCGCTGCCTATTGGAAACAACTTGCCAAGGTTGTTGTCCTTTAAGCCTCTCAACACATTTTTAGCTTTAAGGTCGAACATGGATATAAGGTCAGCACAATGCATATGGGATAGGTTTAAATCCCTGATACTGATCAACCTCTACGAATAACAAATGTGCAGCTTGCAATTGTTCTACAACATCACAGGCCAATAATGGGACTACCACTACAGCAACTTCCCCTGGATACGGTGCGCAAGCATGATACGTTTCTTGTGCGCGCCGTGCCCGTGCCACTTCCCAAAATTTAAGCCTAGTCAAAGACTGAGCTTTTGGAAATATTTCATGCTTCTGCTTCTTAAATTTTTGCAGTAAATTTAAAGGTGCAACGAGAATTTCACAATCAGGTGTCCTCAAAAAATTAAAGGTTGATTTTTGCCTAATGGTCAGCTTTCCATAAATATCCCCATCTGTAAGGATTAAGTTGAGAAACGTTTTTTGGTAAAAAAAAACCCTCCTTAAAAAATTTAATGGCGAAATTCAGCCATGTTTTACATTCATATAGCAAAATCAAAGCATCTTTTTTTTTCTCTCTTTTAAGACATTTCTGTGGCATACTACAAGGTAAGAAACCTAATGAGTGTTCTAATCTATTTGAAATTACTATTATGAAACCATATTTGGGTGCCCTGAAAACTCTTGTTCACCTTTAAGCAACAAAAAATCATTCCTATCTAACCCTGAAATTACTTCAGCAGAATTCATTTTACTATATTGCCGCCAAATACATCTCTGTACATTTCCAAACACTTAATGGGGTGTGGGGTTTGTAGGCGGGGTGGTCAGGCCTGTGACTTGTGTTTTGAAATGTTGCAAATAGCAATTCGTAGGAGTTCTTATGTTGGTACTAACTTTGGTATTGCTAAATAGACATTTTCATACCAAAAAGTGGGAAAACGTGATAATGAGATGGTCACCTTCGTTCCAAAAATCATAGGGAGTGGATGCTAGCAAAACAACTTTCCTACTGCACCTACTCCTCACATTTGGGATGATAGAGATCCATGTGCTGGTGCCCATAAACCCTCATTTAGGCTCTTTTTCGTTCCAGAGACCCCCCCCAGTTTTAGGAACTCATTTCAGCTCCAAAGACCCTAATTTTCATGTCCAAAGCCAAATTTTTTACCAATTTTTTCTTCAAAATACCTCAAACTTACGGGAATTGCAGCTTATATATTGAAATTTTTGGAAAGCCTAATTCCAGAGACCGCCATTTTTTGGGCCTTCAAATCAGCTTCTGGACCCAATTTTGTGAATCTGGGAGCACATACTACCACCCCAATAAGTTGAGACCACCCCCCCCGAGACCTAACGTTGCTGCCAAGTTTGTACTCACCTTTCTTATGCAGCTTACGAGGCACTCATGTAACCGGGATTCAGCGGTCAATGGTGGTGGGCTCTCCTTTACTGGACTGCAGCATACTAACAATTTACCTGTCACAATAAGAGGAAAACATGATAATCTAAGTCACGATACCTTTTTATGCACAAACAGGAAACACGGAAACTTAATATCAAGAAAATAACACAACATTAAAAGAGCTTAAGGACATCGCCGATAAGGAATGAAGGACGGCCCTCTACATTAGTTTTCATGAGAACGGATGAAACTTGGAAACGTTTGACAACATAATAAAGCGATATGCTCAAAATTTCCTTTTGCTGGTTTTCATAAATGTATTTATATAAATTCCCAAGTCGGTGTTTATGTAAATTTATAATACAGACAGGCTTTCAATGGGGGAATTGGAATTTTCTATATTTGAACGCCTGTCCACCCCAAGAACCACAATATGCAGCGTTGCAAGGATGTGCGCTATTTATTTAGCAACTTATATGTGAGTGGCGTTCTGGTTCTTGGGGGTGGAAAGACTAATTTTTGCATTTTGTTTTCTGGGGGGGCCGAACACTAAATGGAATTGCCCAAAACAACACGAACTTTTTACATACCAACCATACCACACACTATGTGGTAAGACATGCCCCGCTACCAAGTTGCTCTGTCAGTAGCCATGATGAGTACATGTTAACACATCTGACCATGATGTCCTGGTATCAAAAATCTACTAAAAAGCAGGATTATTTGCTCAATACAATAGTGATAGAAAGCTATTGAACTGCCCATGGGAATTGTAATTTTAATTAGCTCATAGTTGTGCAGTTTAAGCTTGCTCATGATATAACTAGCGCGGTCCCATGGGCCATTGTATTGTATTCCATAGTCCTGCTTGTGTGAAGACGGTTAAATAATCCAAATCTTAGCAATGCTAATGGTATTGGTATTGTTATAAGGGCTGCCTCATGTATCCTCTTTGTAGCTATGAAGGACAAAAGGGTCTATCGAATAAGCGTCATTTACAAGCTCCACGACAAAGGGCAGCTATGCAACACTTCGTGTTTCTTCATATAAGTATAATCAATGGTCATTGAAATGGAGGCATGCTCTAACTTTTGCTTTTTTCCAAGAGCATGCCCCTGAAGTTTCTCAGATTTCTCATTTTTTCTTGATCACTTTATTTTTGGGAATAAAAACACTTGCGTACATGATAAAGTTTGTCAAAACACCACTCAAATTCCGCTTGTGAAATATAACTATTATATTATAGAGGGCCTCCTCTTCTCCTTCTCCGTTGTCCTTTGTAAATATATCAATTCTCCAAAAATGTTCACTTTCAACATGCATATTATAGGTACGTGTACGCGTGACCTATAGTAATCGCAAAGTAGACAAGGTACTATAAGATTGCCTATGATTGTAAGACATAAAAGAACCCAACAAATGCAGAGTCCATCAGTTTAAAAACGAGATAACAATACAAAAAACAGAAAACAGTACTTACCAGATAACCATAACTTCTTATACTCGGGGACAGCAACCCTTTGACGAGCGCATACTTCTCGGTGTGAAAGGGGTGGAGCTAACAGCGCGTATGGCACGTGGTCGGTGACCCAGCGAGAGCAGATCGCTTGGGTGGCCAATTCAAGGCAAGTGCTTTTTCCGCATTAATACATAGAAAACCAGGAAGTACTCACTCGTCAACAGTTTCTGTCCCCAACTATAGTTCATTTTATCTTCTTTAACAACATCTTTGAAAATGGTAATGTTATAGTTTACAATTTTGGATTGAACATCAAGTCAATGAAACATTTTTGATTCTACTCCCTCTCTCTGTCATGGACAGCGGGCCTGCGGCCTCACTCAAATCAGGTGAGTTTCCTCTCACATTATACACTCCCTGGGAATGTACAAATAGGTGAATTGAGAATTAGCCCATGTCATGCAACAATGGGAACATTCAATTAGTTTCTCGTTTTGCTGTAACTTTAATCCAACAAATGTGTCCTCTTACATGAATATCAGAGACGTCGTAGTCATTGATATTGAAACCACAAAGGGTCACAGACCACTCAACGTGTATGCCGTGAAATCAATGCCAGCATGTGTTTTCCTTGGTTAAACGCCATTTTCCTTGTCTGCTGACGTAAAATGACTCCGGAGTTATTTTTATTATAAATCATTCATGTTTACCCAGAAGGGTGCTGATTTGGTCAATAATATAATTCCAGGTGAGGGATATAAGTCTTGAAAAGCTTTACAACCATCAAAAATAATCACATTTTGAATAATCTTGAGGGCATTTTTTTTTTCAATGTGTTCGGTGCTCTTTAAGTGGATGTGACATCATGAAATACCTATGGGCCCCAGATGCAATCTCATCTTTTCATTCCCCCTTCCCCAGATGTAAGTGCATGTTAATGTTATATACTGCACCGATCAAATGCAAGACGATCATCATAGACAAAAATATTGTGTTACATATTAGTAATCGATATTGGTGTAGGGTGTGTACTGTGTGTCCATACCTTTGTGCATGCATGGTTAAATGTAGTCACTTCAACGGTACATTTGCATGTGGAATTTGCGAACATTCAGTGACTTCTTTTCTGTGGATGTGGCAGTTTGCAATCAGATGTGTATTTATTCTAATCCCACAATGCAACATTTTGGGAAATTTCACCTCAATGAGGGTCCTGTGATCCCACAAAATCCTATTCGTACACATAACAACCCTAATTCTAGGGCCATTTAGCCCACAAAACATTATTACTTAGGCATTTTTTCGCCTGATCAATGACATGCCTTGTGGTTCTTTAACTTTTGGAGGCACTTTTTATCCCTAGGTACTCGACATGTGTCTTAATTAGGTACAGTACAGTATAGGCACATTGCATGCATTATGGGATTGATTCAAAACACCCTCCGGTTTCAACACCTTAACTTTTCTATAGTGATTTCAAATGCTAGTAGGTGAGTTTCTATTCTATTTTTTGCCATATTTGTAAAGGCTTCAGAAGTATATGCTTTTCTAAAGGATCTTCAACCTGCAACAAAATAAAAACATCAGAGATGAATCACCAAATACTGCAGACAAAACAAGAGATTTTTAGGGGTGTTCCATTTGAAGTGAAAGGATCAACTTCAATTTGTCTTCCACAAGAGTCATCAAGGCAAAGTATCTCCTGTCACATTAAAATGGCCTATTTGTCAACTTTCGGGCAGCTGAAAAAATGACCAGTCTTACATACTTATCCTCTGCAATGACCTTTCACCTTTGCAGCGGACTTTCATTACAAAGATGCAGCATTGACCTCTACACTGGATAGCGGGCTGCCGTACCGTTGAATAGTCGCTGATTGAAACCATAGGAAGCTGCTTTTTGCCCTTTTCAATCTCGTGCGAAAACAAGCATACACACTGCTTGGTGCACATAGCTACACAGATGTTCTATTGTTATACAAAATTCCTTTCACTATGGAATAAATGAAGCCATATTGCACAGGGCAAAATGCAAATTTCCCTGTGGTTTCAAAATCGGCGACTATTCAATGTGTAGAGGTCATTGATGTCAAAGTTATGTTGAATTCTTCAGGAATCTCTACAAAGGTCACAAAGGGTCAGCCATGATCAAAGGGGCGACAAACGACAAAGTGCCAATATGTGAAAGTATTAACATATTTTCGTGTACAATGGTGTTGTACTACTAACCCTGGCTAACTTATCTGGTACTAGTTCCTCTTCCTTAGGACCATCTAACCCTCAGCATCTTGCTGCTTTTTGTTCTGTTTCTTGTCTTCTAGTTTCTGTTTCTCTCCTCCTTTTGCTGAGCCTTTTTCTGTTCTCTTCTCTGCTTGCTGCGCAGTTTCTTGAGCTCCTTTGGACTTAAATTTTCTGTGTCTATTTGCTCAGCTGCATTTGCATCCGGTAATGGCTTATCGTGTAACCGCACATATACCTGAAAATTTGCAAGAAATACAGTTGACAAACTTAACCTAGGATCCCAAATTGGCACGAATACAACACATTGTATACATATTTCTTGTATAATTTGCATGGGCAACAATAAAAATCTACACAAAGGACCAGAAAATACACAACAAAAGGAAGTGACAGGACTCTGCAAAGTGGCCTGCAACATGTACACCGACTCAAAAGTTTCTCTACCATTCAGAATTCCAAGTCCAAGGGGAACCAGTGAAAACAGTGCAATGATGAAATTGCTTATTTGGTACATTGTGCAGGTTCTTCCTCCATTTCAACAGTGATTGCGCAATGCATGATGGGCATTGCTATATATATTTTGCATACAGACTACTAGGCCCATTTTTGCCATATTTGCCAACTGCTTAACTATTGAACAGAAAGTGATGAACGAACATGAAAATCTGCATACAGGAATTGTTAAAATGATCACTGTCAGAGGCCAGATTATACAGGCAGGCATATTTATTTAGCTATAGTTATATCTGCCATTCTTGACACTTGCTTACTGTTCTCAGACTTGGTATGTTAACTATACTATGGTTTAGAATCCCTTGAACAGTGCAAAAAAATACTGCAAGTAAACTTGCATCATCCCCTGGCAAGATGGTAGTCTGGAAAATGACCTCATGACCTTGGTCCATGACCTTTGACATCATCCACTTATGAAGGAACCCCTATTGCACTTTAACCCCAAGTCTGTTTTAAATGTCAGGACTTAACTTTTCAAAGACCTGAAAAACAAAAACCTAACCAAACTGGAACACACATACAACATGACCTCATATGACCTTGGTATATGACCTTTGACATCATCCACATATGAAGGAACCCCTATTGCACCATACCCCCGAGGTGCTGGTTTAAAATCAGACTTCAACTTTTCTAACAAGCCTGAAAAACGAAAACCTTGCCAAAACCTAACCAAACTGGAACACACATACAACATGACCTCATATGACCTTGGTATATGACCTTTGACATCATCCACATATGAAGGAACCCCTATTGCCCCTAAACACCGAGTCTGGTTTAAAATCAGACTTCAACTTTTCTAACAAGGCCTGAAAAACGAAAACCTTGCCAAAACCTAACCAAACTGGAACACACATACAGACATCCGCGCCCTTGCAATATCCCCCTGTGCTTTTCAAGCAAGGGGATAATAAAAATGCACCCACGCTCCAGCCAACCAGCACCTTGACAATGCGTAAGGGGAAATACTTCACGCTGCAGCTCATCACACATATTTTGACACAAAGAGTCCAAGAGATTATGACTGCGATTATAATAAGTGTAAATAACATGCCCAATAATTGAGCATGTTATAGCTGTCCTTACCTCAATTGCAAGCCTGGCACAAGTGAAATAGAACTGATGACTTCGTAGTTTATCCTCTAGCCTGAGTAGACTGATGTACGCCCTCAACGTCATCTTGCGCATACAGTATGTGTGGAAGTCAAATTGGTCTTCTATAATCTCTACAAAATGCTGCAATAGGGAGTGAAATCAAATTTTCATTTTTTATTGGCACATTACTACTCCTCAGTATTTCTTTTTTTCCATTTTGAAGGACCTCTTGCTCTACTTTAATCCAAAGCCCGTAAGTTGTCATCTCCAGCTATAGTATTAAGGGATAAATAATTCAGTGCTAGTTATAGGTTAACAACTGTGCATTTACTTCTTGCGAGACTAATGGGACAAATCAATGCATGCGTGCTGAGATTTTGATGCGTCTAATGCATGATGAGCTCCGCAGGAGCGAGTGCACTAGTCAAACATCAAAATTCAAGCTTCAAAATTCAGCATAAGCAATTTCGATGCAGTTTTTGATTTTCAACTCTACCTGAGATTGAGATTCCCTTTATAGAGAATCTTGTTTTACGATTGTTGTTTTATAGGAAAGTAGTTTGCCCAATTTTGGTCTGCAAATGTTTTCCAAAAGGGTCCAAATCCACTTCACAAGGAAAGTAAAGAAATGCATAGGGGCTATTCCATGTCAAACACTTGAGATGTGCACCGCAGCATGTCATGGATTTTTTTTCTTCTTTTTTTGGTGTGATATAGATAATTGATGAGAAAATGAAAATCCGGAAATTTGAGCTTCGTACCACCGTTCGTTTCCGCAGGACAATTTCAGAAATTTAACGGGGGTCCACCTCAAAAATGCTGGCGATAAAGGAACATTTTGATAGAGGCCATATATTTGTATTGTAAAAACCCTCCCAACTTTGTAAATCACTAGCTGGGGAATGTTTTTGGTGTAGAATCAAATCTGGCATCAAAAATGATATAGCTTCCTTACTCTTAAAGTTTATTCGGTATAAAAATGCAATATCTTTCATCTTGGCCAAGTTTGGGGGGTCCAGAACTCCATAAGTACAATATTTGTTTGATGTCAGTTTCTTGTTAATCATGAGTCACCCTCCAGGACTTTCTATCAGTAACATGGAAGCACATAGGTAAGTATTAAGTGAGTTTTACGCTTATTGAAAAAAATCCCAATTTGGCTTTTGAACATATATTGGCCCCCCCTGAAAATCAACGTTGACATACGACATCACCCTCTACTTGGCCATGTGTCTTGAACCCGCCACCCAAAAAAGGTGGTGCTGTTCCGTTTTTCCAAATTCCGACTTGACTAAATTGATGAATCTCTGCCAAATACATGAAGGATTTGCTATGCTTTTGCCTCTTGTTAAGCTAAATCAATGCTACTCTCAGCCCCTAATGGGGAATACTCAGCTTTTAATGTGGACACTGTGACTAAAGACTTCATGATGGGCAGGTGGTGGAGGCGGGGGAAGCGGAGGTGGGGAAGCTGTACACCAAACTCTATGGAAGTTACTTTTTTTCAGTGGTATTACCTTCATTTCACTTCTTTCCTGCACGACTAAATTGATTTAGTTTTAATTCAGCATTAAATGATGTACATATTAATAGCCCATGAATAATTAAGTAAATGACCAACATTTTAATTCTTAAAGTAAACGAGTTCATCGAATATGTGCAATGAATCATAATGCCACATACTGCGTCAGTGGTCTTGCCTTATGTTAAACTAGTAAACAAAGGCAGTTATTCCCAAGGCCTGTACTGCATGCTTTTGGAATTATTCAGAGGATCCCCCTTACACTAAACTCTGACACTGATACTACCTAGACATTGTTCAATTGCCCTGTAATGACATTGTATGAAACATCCACCACTTTCACAGTCCAGGGTATAAAACTTACGATGTAGAACCTTCCAGGTCTACACTTACTATGTTTGTTTACAGTTTCCGCTAGTTGTTTTTTTTTGTCAAAGATATTGAAATAGTACCATTTCAGTAAATTATATTCTTTAAACAGCTGTAATGTAGCAATTCATTGGCTGATGCCAGGTTCAATTCGACAATTGAACCCGTAGGTCGCGCTGCGTATGACATGTTATTTTTAGGTTGAAGAACTCGAGTAATACTGCGTTTTGCTACGTTCGCCGACACCTGCCAACGTCGTCCTCGTTGCGTCTGAATTGTTGTGTTTCAAACGGGTTGTTTCGGAAATTGTTGTTTCACTTCGTGGGGTTGTGGCAGGGGTGGGGGTCCCCTTGTCGTTGTGTATTGAAAAGGGGAAGCCGTAAAGTCAATCGCACAATGGGGGGGTTACACGGGGTAGAAAGATGAGCTTAAATATGTTACAGCTGTTAAGATAAAGTTATGATTGTGGGCACCGGTACTCTCTTTATGACGAATTTAACAAACCGGTGACAACATTAGTTCTGTGTGGAAGAACTCGCACCTTCTCGTTCTTGCACTAAAATAATGGTAATCAGGCCTTGGTTTCAATTCGTCGTAAGAGTACCGGTCCCCAAATCATACCTTTATTCTCTAATTCATACATGAGTGCATGATAGGGAGAAAATGGAACTCATACGTTCTCCAGGTGGTATTGATATTTTCGCTCAATTGCAATACACAAAGTTATTAAATGTTTTGCTTTCATGTGTCTTATTTGTGAAAAGGCATACCCCACACAGAGATACATTTTCTAGAAGGAAATTTTGATGAGGAATTCAAATCTGAAGATAAAATAAGTGTAGGGGCAAGGGGGGTAGGATATGGCTCTTACAAGACACATATTTTTGTGTTCCTTGAAAGTTGAAGAGTTTTAACCATAAAGTGCCTGCTACTTTCCCCTACCCAATTTGTATGTATGTTGGCAGAATTTGAATTTCGCATTAAATTTCCTTTTAGAAAATGTATACTTTTGTATAGTAGGGTGACTACTTTCTGAGTTGTCTAACTGTGAAGCGCGACAGATGCGATTTTCTTTAGAATCCACACTGTACCCTATGGGGTGGCGAGTTCCAAGACACATGGCCACTTCAGATATGTTGAAGATACACAGAAAGAACTATTCTTCTTGAAAGACCAGCTTTGTGTCTTGATGTCTTCACTGTTTTCAGCACAAGACACGTTTGCTGAATAGCCCCTAGATTATAGGTGATATACACTGTTCATGTACAGTGACCTCTGGGTCACGTCTACCTTTGTGTGGGTACTTTTGAGTGTGTATTGTGTTTGTGAAAAAATAAGACACCAAGCCAGTTTCTTTCAATGAAAGTTGTTTATGATACATCTTCAACATATGTGAAGTTGAGGGGTGGTGTCGAATGGGGGGTCAAAATGTGTCAAAAATACAATTACAATTTTCAAGATGCTGTACCTCATTATTACTTTCTAATTATCCTAATTGTATTGGCTTAAAGTTCTACTATGTAACTCGGATTGACCAAAAGATGGCACTAAAAAATGTTCTTACTTTTGAGTTATGACCCCCCCAGATCCTGGCCAGAATGAACAAAGGCACTATTTAGGACCTCATTAACTCTAAAAGTAAACCCCCTATGAACTTCATGATGCCAGATTTGAATTCTACAACACCAAATATTACTCTTAGATAGTGATTTTCAAAATTGTGGAGGGCTCCATTACTACTGTGACCCTCTCATCACATAGTCTTTTCACATAGGCCGGCACTTTTGATGGTGACCCCCTAACTTCCAATTACTCTACGGGGAAAACGAAATGGACAGGCGGCTCAAAATTTCAGGACTTTTCCATGATCTCATTAATGTCTACCACCACACTTAAAACAAAAAAATCCATGACGTGCTGCGGTGCACATCTCGAATGTTGCCATGGAAGGGGCCAAGAAACCCGTAAAAGAGAGGTAAACGGAATGGGTATTTTTTTTGGTTTCTACATAATCGTCGGGTGTATTACTATGACGGATGTTGAATTTTTATCATTTTTATGAATTAAGGGAAATGGTAACTAATACCAAAATCTTCCAAACGCCAAGTGCCGAACCTTGCACGACTTCATTAATTAATAATCTTGCAATTTTGACGTATGTTGCATAACAGGGACTTTGGTGTATTACCTAGTGACGGATGTTGAAACCCTGTCAAAGAAACTTATACTTGATTTCTCACGCAGGCTTTTAATACTTTTGTTAGTAAATATTCTCTTTTAAAACATGATAACTGACACAAGCAAATATTATTTAATTTATATTATCGATATCAGTAGAAATTTTATTATATTAACGTTCATAGGGTGAATCGCGGCAATCCATCAACAACTTCGGTCATTATGTAATAAACCAAATTGATCAGATTCGGATGACGGACGTTGGTTTGAATCGGATGTTCAGAAAACCAATGATGTTTTCCATAATGACGATGCTGAATACCGCTTTAGTATAAGGGAAAATTCAACATCCGTCACTATGTCATAAACAAAATCGCCGTTTGCGTATTTTTGGTGTGACGGATATGATGTTAACTTTTCCAATGTATTGCAATCCATTTTGATCAAGTAAGAATCAGAATATTAGCTAAAATAAATTTTTCAGTTGTTGATTTTGCGGGTTCTTAAAAAATCTGATTTTGATTGTTTGAAATTCGTATGTGTGGATGTGTACGGACCCTCTAGAGTTCGCGATTTTTCAATGCGATTTTCTCAGAAACAAACAGTCGTTTTTGTT
>JAMKCH010076107.1:0-11352 GCA_023653785.1 Ophioderma brevispina
GGTCTTAGAAGTCAAGATGGGGTGATTTTGAGGGACCTCCTGCTCAGCACACTGCCTATTTATTTTATCACCCTAATCACTATGATGTTATTACATCTCCCACAGGGCTTGTGAATTCTAGCTATTTTTGTGAGGCATGCTTAAGGGGTATATAACAAAGACACACATAAAAATGTGTTCTGGGAAAAGAATACACACCCATATTAGTGGAGCGGTTTGGACTGCAAAATTTCGACAACCCCTCCCCTCTGTATAAGAAAACGCAACCACTTCTATTCGAAAGATAGTAATAAATAATTTTAAAAAATGATGGTTGTGGTCAAAAACTTTGGTGGCAGGGGTGTTTTTTGGGTCAAAAATCACGTTTTTGAGCTAAAAACTTAAGAATATCAAGATTTATTAATTTTTTAGCAAAACAAATTTTAATCATCATGCAATACTATCAATCTCTGACATTTATATTATAGATTTCTGTTTTATACAATATAGAGGTCTAGAATTTTAGCCAAAAATCAGCCTTTTTTCCTAAAAAAGCATCCATTTTATCACGTGTCACCACAACGAGTATTACCTGAACCCTTTATGCAATGTATAAAACCTATATCAATAACAAAAAGGATACCATAAAAATAAGATTGTAATATTTTTACCTTAAAAAAATAAAACAAATAATAATTTCGCTTAACTTGCAGCCCAAATTTCATTTTTCGGCATAGAAATCATCCCTGCCACCAAATATTTCAACCACAACCATCATTTTTCTTAAATCTTATATATTTATCCTTCAAATAAAGGTGGTTGTGTTTTGTTGTACGGTAGGGAGGGGTAACTCGAAAACTAGAGCACTTTTCAAGGCTCGGCCGCTCCGCTAATGTTCACAATGTCGAACCTCTAAATGCAATGCTCGTGTACCGGATACCAATGTTCGGGGAGACTGGTTGAAATGTAATGACTGTTTACGGTCTTCCAAAACTCAAATATGCTTTGATTTACATAAAAATGATAAAATTCAAGCTTGGAAAAAATATTACATCTGTAGTAAATGTAACCTAGTCAACGAAAAGGGAGAAAAGGTTAAAACATTAATGTACAGATTACCACTGTCAAACCTGTGGTAAATATGTTAAAAGAGTGCCATAATTGTTGCATGATACCTGAAAAATATCCTCAACGCAAGAATCCTATACCTTACATATTTTTTGATCACGAATGCACCCAAGTTGGGGATTATTTCGTTACTCTAAATGACCTATATACGGAAAATTGAAAATGGTTTCCACTTTCATATAAAATACACATTTAAGTCGATTAGTCGATTTGCTGTTAAGCCGCCACAAGTTTTTAAACACACCATTTTTAGCAACTTAATAATACCAAAAATACAGTTAAAGTGATACATAGCTAGCTGTATTTAACGTAAACGTCAGTCGTATAGAATTTGTTTTAGCCGCCATGTGGAGAAACAATGATAGCCATATAATGTAGTAGCTCAACATACATTAACGATGCATCAGTTACATTACGATAATATCCTTATGCCTTAAGATAAACTTAAGGCAATCCATCATGTTTTTGAGCGTTTTTTTTGAAATTAGAACTTTGTCAAAGCAATGATATATGTGGTTTGTAAACCTAGCTCTCATAGCACATTTTTGAAGAGCGGCCCCAATGTTTCAAATTTTCACAAAGAAAGGATTTTATGTCATTAAACCGCGATTCCCATCCTAATTCAACGGCAAGCGTGGAATATGAAACATCTGTCCTGTCCATTAATGAAATAGCACAATCTGCCACGAAAATGATCCTAACTGTGACTGCGTCAAAAAACGGAACAGCTGATAAGCGTAGACACGTACTTGTCGCTATTTCCCGGCTGTTTTCAGAGTGGAATAACGCTTTCAGCGGCCGCGTTTGAATTAATTAAATCGGGATCCGATATTAATGATTATCATTACAAAATTCCTTCTTATGCGACGCTCTAGAAATTGGTGCTTTGCCAGTCAACAAATAAGTTTTTGCTAGTTAGCCAATTACCAATCCCACCTGCAAAATCTCAACGGTTTTAAAAAAATTTTTGGCGCTCTTAAAATAAAAAAAAAAAAACATATTGTTGTTTTAAATTGGAAAAATTAGAGTTTTGTGTGCATTTTAAACACAAACCGTAAATATACTCTTTTATATTTTTATCGGCTTTTTAGGAATGGGTATTTTGGGCTGGCCATTTTGTTTTTAAATAAAATCAGGGGAAAAAAAATAAAAAATTTTATGTTTTAAATAATATACGTTTATGCAAATATACACACTGTTGTGAATATGTGGTAGGAAGTAGTTTAAAGGACATATGTCATGATTCTGAAATGTTGGAAATTTGGTAGGGATGGAAAGCTTAGTAACTAGATTACATATAAATCAAAATAAGTTGAAATTTCCACATTTGTGAGTATTTTGCCCTTTTAATTCCGCCCTAGCTACATACTACTACTCGGAAACGATTGCCGAAAATCCAATCCAATGCAATGGTGGACGTCAGTTGATGACCATCCATAATTTAGGTCGTTGTGACCATCATACGCCGTGTTGCCACTTAATAATATTAAACACAACGAATTTAAACAAATATGTCATCTGTAACTTATTTTTCTATTTTATTATTTCATTAAGCCATCAATATTCCAGTTTTTTGTCCACAGCAATAACAATTCGAGTCAAAACATGTTTTGTCCATCACTTTGACGTCACGAGGAGAGCAAAATTTGGGCGCTTTTGATCAATGAAGCCGTGGCGAAAAATCCCGCCCGCTTTCTTCGTATGTCAAAAAGCAAAAATTAAAAAATGCCTCTATTGGTGTTAATTTTACATCAAATTGTATTATTTTTTCGGGAATTCATGATGTATGTACATATATTTATGAATGTAAGTCAAACTGAGCTTGACAAAAATCTTGACATATTTCCTTTAATTATGGACTCGGATGTACAGAGTGAATCAAAAACAAAATTGTACATGAAAAAAAAAATACCCTGACATGTTTACTCAACTGTGACGCAGTTGATGTTTTTATTATCTGCATATTTTCGACTTTCTATGCTGAAAAAATGAAGGAATTTTGTGAAGAAATGAGGTAGATATGAAATATTTTCGCGCCTTTTTTCCATTCCAATGAGTCCATGAGCTGCCATCATCAGATTTTCCGTTCGTTGCACCCAACTGGTGATTAATTTTCCCATATATCACCTTGAAGGAGATGCCCCTGACTAGGATGAGGCATGTTTCTGCCCCGAAAAGCTGCACGTTAGCGTGTCCTGCCCATTTCAAAATGGCCGCCATTGTTTATGTAAAACCACCATTATAATTTCATTACAGATAGAAATTTTATCCACGATTACGCGAAATCAAGTTTTAACTTCCTAAAGGGGGCTTACACATCTAGGCGTTCAAGATGGCCGGCGCAAGGAGACATTTTGCTAAATGAACTTAAAATGGCAACTGTGTGAAATATGTTAAAGAGTACCATAATTGTTGCATGCGACCTGGAAAAATATCCTCAAACGCAAAGGAATCCTATACCCCCTTAATATTGTTGACCAACGAATGCCTCAAGTTGGGGCTTATTCGTTACTCTAAATGGACTATTCGGAAAATTGACAAATGGTTTCCACTTTCATATAAAAACTAACATTTAAGTCGATTAGGTACGATTTGCTGTTTAAGCCTCCACAAGTTTTTAAACACACCAGTTTAGCAACTTAATATACCAAAATACAGTTAAAAGTGATACCCATAGTAGCGTATTAACGTAAACGTCAGTGTATAGAATTTGTTTTAGCCGCCATGTGGAGAAACAATGATAGCCATATAATGTTACCTTGTAGTTAGCTCACACAATACGTTAACGATGCCTCAGTTACATTACGATAATATCCTAAGAATAAACTAAGGCAATCCCTCAATGTATTGAGCGTTTGTTTGAAATGCTACTTTGTTCAAAAGGCAATGATATATGTGTTGTAAAATAAAAGACTAATAATAGCGCCACAATTTTGAAGATCGATCCCAATCTTCAAATTTCAAAGAAAGGTTTGTCATTAAAACCGCGATCCCCCATCCTAAGTCAACGGCAGCGCTGGAAAATAGGAAAATCGGTCTGTCCCATTTAGGACATAGTACAATCTCCGAAAATGATCAATAACTTGACTTGCGTCAAAAAACGGAAAAGATAATGGATAAGCGTTGACACGTACATGGCGCGATTTCCCGGCTGGTTTCATATTGGAATGGACGCTTTCAGCGGGGGCCCGCGGTTGAATTATTATCGGGATCGATTAAATGATTATAATTACAAATTTCCTTCTTATGCGATTCTGATCATGAGAGGAAATTGGGGCTTGCCATTACAAATACAGTTTTGTAGCCAATTACCAATCCATCTGCAAAAACCTCAAAGTTTAAACAAATTGGGCGCTATTAAAAGAAAAAAAAAGAAAGCTATTGTTGTTTTAAATTGGAGAATTTAGAGTTTATGTGTGCCATTTACACCGGAAATATACTCTTTAGCCCCGAATTTATTAGGATTGGTATTTGGCCGCCATTTTGTTTTAAATAAAAAATTCAGGGTGGCCAAATGTTTATTTAAGAAATATAGTTATGCAATATAAAACACTATGAATATGTGGTAGGGAAAGTAGTTTAAAGGGAAATATGTCATGATTCTGAATATTTGGAAACATTGGTGGGAGAAAGCTTAAGTAACGTAGAGTACATATAATCAAAATAAGTTTGAAAAGTGTTAACATTTTGTTGAGTATTTGCCCTTTTAATTTTCCGCCAAATAGCTTATCGAAAACAATTCGACAAATCCACATCGCACGCAAATGGTGACGTCAAAAGTGATGACCATCCATTTATTGACGTCGTTGTGACCATCATTATCGCAGGTTGCCACTTAATAATAAGTACACACACGAAATGAAAACAAAAATTGTCATTCTGTAAGTATTTTTATTATTTGATTTTACTTCATTATCCATCAATTTACAGTGTCAAGCATAACAATTCAAAACGATGTTGTTTGGTCATCACTTTGACGTCACGAGGGAGGCAAAACGAATTGGGCGCTTTTGATTCAATGAAGCAGTGGCGAAAAAGATCCGCCCGTTTTCTTCTATGTCAAAAAAGCAAAAATTAAAATGCCTCGTATTTGTTAATTTTACATCAAATTTATTATTTTTTGGGGAATCATGATGTATGTCATATATTTTATGACTGTAAGTCAAACTGAGCCTTGACAAAATTATTGTCATATTTCCTTATTATGGACTGGGATGGTACAGAGTGAATCAAAAACAAAATATTGTGCAGAAAAAAATACCCCCTGACCTGTTTATTCAACTGTGACGCAGTGATTGTTTTTATGGATCTGCATAGTTTCGACATTCTATGCTGAAAAAAGAAGGAATTTGTGAAGAATGAGGTAGATATGCATATTTTCGCACATTTTTTCCATTCCAATAAGTCCATGAGCTGCCATCCTCAGATTTTCCGTTCGTTGAACCCAACTGGTGATTAATTTTCCCATATATCAATTTAAAGGGGATGTCCCCCCGACTAGGATTAGGCATGTTTCCGCCCGAAAGAGTGCAGGTAGCGTGTCCTGCCCCCAATTCCAAAATGGCCGCATTGTTTTATGTAAAACCACCATTATAATTTCATACAGATGGCAATTTTAACCCACGATTTACGCGAAAGCAAAGTTTTGAAACTCCTAAAGGGGCTACCCATCTAGGGCGGCGCAAGGGGACATTTTGCTAAATGAACTTAAAAATGGACAATGTGAAATAACAACCTGGGTGCTCCAAAAAAGAGTTTGGCATTTGTTATTTAAGCACAGGTTCTTTTAAAGATGCCGTGATTAATTCGATCTCCCCATTCTTTCGATGTTATTACAAACACTTTCTAATAATGACCCGAAATCATTTCCAAGATGTAAACACTATTAAAGTGGGGAATTGACTTGTCCAAGAGAGTGTTGTCACTATAGCTGGTTACTACTTGGGTCATATAACGCGGTTTAAACTGACTCTATAATAGTTCATAGGAAGAAAATAGCTCTTATCAACCGGATACAATAAAATCATAATAAATGGGTGTGGACTGCATTTAAGGACTACTCAGTGACGTCATAGGTGTTTCCCAGTAAAAATGAAAAATATGCTTATGAAGAAGTAAAAAAAGTTGTCTATATGTAGAAGGAAAATTTAAATATTGTGAGCTAACTTTCTTTCGAGCACACGAAGTGCTATCTTTGTTTCTGACTTGTACCACCAGCTCTTTCTCACTCTCTACTGCCGAGATTCCCTTTACTTCCCAGCGTCAACAAGTGTTGAATGGTCTGCAATTGTCCAGAAGTACGAGAAAAACATTGCGAAAAATGTCATCATGAGTCTTAACTTAAAAGATCATGTCCGCAATATACAAATGCCATTAATTCTCCTTTTGGTGCTCTCAAAATATTACTCCCAATTTTACCCCGTCAATTTGGCAATTTTAGTACATTTAACAAAACATGCCTCCTTCCGGTGGCCATAGTGGACACTCAAATGTTTAAGCCCACTTCAGAAAGGTAAAACATTATTATTTAGTTTAGGCTTGCATAAAGTTCCTATCTATAATGAAAATACGACATTTTTTTAAATAAAACAATGGCGGCCATTTGAAATAGGCAGTACGAGCTAATGTGCAACATATCGTGGCGGACACATACCTAATCCTAGTCAGGGGGGATTCCGCTTTAAGGTGATATATTGGAAAATTAATCACCATTTGGGTGCAACAAACTCGAATTTTAAGGCCCGTACAGAAACTGGCTCATGGACCACGTATTGTAAATGAATTTAGATACCTCACTCGTATGGCAATGGTATTCTTCCAAAAAGTGGTTTATTGTAATAAAAAGTAATAAAAAAACACACTTTCCTGTCAAAATAATAACAATATGAAGCCTGTAAGTTTTTCTACAATTGTTAGCATAACATATTGCAACAAAATGAAATGGATCAGAAAAAAAACTTTTATATGGATCAACAGCATGTTTAAACAGATTTAAAACAGATTTAGGATGATAGTTCTTTGCATGAATGTATTGTACAGAATCAACAGGTCATGGAAATTTTTTTTTTCTTGCACAATCTTTTTGATTCACTCTGTACACTTGTGGTTTGCCATCCTCGGCTATAAAAGAGCAAATATCAGCTTTATGATCGAGAGCTCGATATCAGCGACCATAGGTCACTTCCCGGCCCACGGTCAAAGGGACAATATAGCAAATTATGCAACCTATAAAGTGCAATAAATACTGAATTTTTCATGATGGATATTGATGAGGAATACGTATGTGCTGTAATGTCCAACGACCTGGTAAAAGTGGAGAGACTGCTAAGGAATCCCGATCCTCCCGATATTAATGAAATTGACGAGGAAGAGCGCACACCCTTAGCAATAACAATTGAACATGGTTATTATGGTAAGTTTTTAACCTTCGTATACCCGAGTTATTTTGTAACAACACACCCGAAAGGGGTGGTTACTGCCCCTTTTATTGTTTTTATTAAGCACCTAATATTTATCAATTTGGTACCACAGGATAGTTAAGAATTCTATGGCATCAAAATAAGTACAACTATCCCAGAATGACATTTAGTCACTTGCCATGATTTTTAATATTTTTAACTATTTTGTTCAAAATCTATTTTTCCTCTATTGCACACAGTGGGTCGGTTCAAATATCATGTATTGTTAACGTAAAGTTTTCGTCGATCGTTGTTGCCTATTCAGATTTATTGCAAATTTGGACAGCAGATTGGTACTCAATCGTGAAACCCCCTTGCTCCTCCAGTGACCTAGTCACCGAGCGCACTAGGGCGATGCCGCTGGTAGATCACTACAATGGGTCAGTTCGCCAAATGCGAGTCTTCAATAGTAGACATGAATACTTGAATCTCATTGGTTAACAGGCTAATTAATATATTTCCGTGTTATGTGGTAGGAAATAGCTAACCGCGTAATATATTCAAGTATTGCGTGATGATTACACCAAGTATTAGTCCCCTACTTTACATACATTAAAATCTGTGTGTAATGATTTTGTGCATCTGTGGAAGAGACTGATCTACCAGCCTCCTTTTTGAAGCACAATCCAATATGGCCTTTTTTGCAACACACTACTGTCATGGCTGTGTGATGCTGCAATACAGTAATTTATTTCTATGTTCTTCATGTATAAATAAATGTTCAAATTCCCATGTGTTTTAGAGAAATGGTGACCACTGCCAGGAAGTCTTTTAAAGAACTGAGTTAAAGGTTTCCCCAGCTTACAGTGCCTGGACAGGCATACTCTGCAGAATTCAACTACTGTGTGCTGCTTTGATATAATGAACCACTGTGGCCTGCACTAGGACTGCCTAGTTAGGCATTGGTAATGGCGGCTTGTTGATTTGTACTTTGTAGACCTCCATAGATGATACTAGAGATATGTCTACACAAGGGTGACTGTGGTCTAGGCCTACTGAACTTGTTTTTAATTTATTTGGAAAGAGGCCGGCCATGATCTAACTCTGGTTGTGCTATTCGAGATTAAGATCTGATCTACTTTAGGCTTACCGTGTCTGCGGTATTCATGTCTACTAAATGATAAATTCATGGCCTTATGTGATACGGCACCCAGCCATAGCTAATTTTCCGTATTGCTTGAAAAAACAGGGGATAACTAATAGTATCTCCGTACGAGCAAGGTATTAACCCTCGTCCAACCAAAGGGGTTTGTACTACGTTCACGGCCCGGGGGGGGGGGTGGTTGGTGGGGGTGGTTACCACCCCCTTGATTTTTTTCATAATTAAGGGACAAAGACCATCTTGTGTGGTATCAGTGTGTAGCTACATATGTCCTTTCTTCATATCAAGTTTTAATAGTGACGTCATAACAGAGCTTATTTTTACGCAAATTTGTAAGCAAATCGCCAAAATCGAGGGTTTTTCGACCATTTTTGCCATTCATGCAAGCAAAATTGGTAGTTATTTGGCAATGATGGGTGCCAAAGTAAGCATACACATGTTATTACTCTAAATAATAAGAAAAAATACAAGTATTTGCTTACAGTAGCATCATACTTACACAAAGTACCATTTTTGGGCATTTTACACAGTAAAGTATAGGAAGGTGGCAACCACCCCCACCCTACCTTCCGACTTTGACGGGACGTCCTGACCTCCCTAAAGGTGGTAGCTCCAATTTTTTTCGCTAAAATGACCGCAAAGGACTAACTTACAATTACATAAAAGCCTTAGATCGTATTCCTTTGCGTTTTTGTGCGACAGGGGATCATCCGTTGGGGGGGGGGGGTAACCACCCCCTTGGTTGGACGAGGGTTAATGTACCCAACTTTAACCGCACAGTGCGCCTGTCAATCACAGATGCATGGAAGTGTTTTGAGAATTTAACACTTACGTGCATATAGAGCAGGAGCATAATATCAGAGGGTCCTGGAAGGTAGTTCGTGGTGCCACATTGTGGTGTTACTTTTTTCAGTAGGGGCCAATTTAATGTTACACAGGGGTCAAACTTTTGGTAGACGTTTCATATAGAAGTCCCATGGATGCAAATGAGGTATTACAATTGATTCATGCGCTGTATGACGTTGTGCAGTAGCCCTTGACGGAATGAATGGCAATACCTCATTTGTATCAATAGGACTTCTATATGAAACGTCTACCAAACTTTTAAACAACTCCAAACTTGTTGCAAAATTTGCCATATTACCCGTCTAGTCATAAGGATTCCAAAAATGTATAGTTTGTACCATTTACGATTATTGGTTTTGGAGTTATAGGGTTAAAAAAAGGACTAAAATGGTAAAAAGGTCAATCTCAATTTGTACAGAGGTACAAATACTTATAGAGAAGAAGAATTAGTCATGCAAAGAAGAAGCGGATTGCCAACTGACTTCCACTTGGAAACCGTATGCTTGGTCATATGTTTTACTATGCAACTTTTAATCCGGGGGTGTGTTCGGTCAAGTGTGCATAACTTCAAAAATATTCAGAGTCGATCGCCACAAATGAGGTGTCAAAATACGCCTAAATAAACACCAGCTTCACTTATACCCCATACTGTATATATATCCGCTGTATCGTTTTTGAACTTGGGACAAATTTAAGGGGTTGGGAGTTACTTTTTGGGTTGGTTATGAATTAACCCTACCCCAACATCGATCGCCCATTATCATCAATCGGATCACGGTAAGAACGCTTGTGTTGTACCGACATAAAGGAGGTCATTTTGTTTGGTTACTCAAAGGTTACATCACTTTATATAATTAACAATAATGTATGTTTTAATGAGAACATTAAGAAACATTTTCATTAGTTGCAAAGATGAAAATGTTCCATTCAACGAGTCGGTTAGGCGAGATGAATGGAACATTTCATCTTTCAACGATTTAAATTCATCTTTTTATATCGTCGCCCGCATCACAGACTGTCGTATTTCACATTTTTGAGGTTTTGCGAAATTCCGTTCCGCCTACTTTACACAATTCAATCAGTTCTTGCCATCCACAAAGTTCAAAATGTGAGGATGCCTAATTAAATATTTTATAATTACAGATTTTGTTGTCATTTTCCTCAAAACATCAATCCGTATTTCACACATACTGTCGTATTTTAAAATCATCCATTCATTTACCGTGTTTGGATATAGCGTCGATTTTTGCCGACCCAACTTAAAAACATTCATACAACCTATTTTGGACGTATCGTTTTAGTTCGTAAACAAGCTTTTTTCAACATAGTGATCTATTTTACGTATATTAAAAAACGGTGGAAATTTCAGTGATTTTTGGCAATTACATTATTTCGTAAACAAGCTTTTCACATAGTGATCTATTTTACGTATATTGAAAAACAACGGTGAAATATGCGTCGTATTTTGTCAATATACATTATTTGTGATTTCACATACAAGACTTAAACTTTGTAGGCCTAATTAAGATAATATAATTGCAGTATTAAGTTGGATTTAGGTTTTATATTGGACCTTGAAAATGTTTTTTCTTCAAAATATATGTAGATGTTTCTTCTTTTATTCTTTCGATTCTACCGTATAGACATGAATGTCGCGTAGATGTTGAATTGCGATTTTCTCGGAAAACGTGTTTGTAAAATACAACATTATTCTGTGGGCTACGATATAACATCTAAGTAGATCCGTCATTTTATTAAAGCTCAGACTAGCTTGACTAAAGCTCAGACTAGCTTGATTACGCTAAGGCTAAGCCTAGCCTAGCCTGGCTGTCAAGTACG
>JAMKCH010076108.1:0-11002 GCA_023653785.1 Ophioderma brevispina
GCAACAGGCCAGTATTTTCGTTGTTAATTGTGTACATTTTTTTTGGAAACCATATGCTGTACAAATTTTACAGTAGATATTTTTATGACAATTTTGACTATTTTACAGCATGAAATCCCAAAATCACGGTTCTTTCTGACAGAAAACAGAACCAAATGACAATATCAATACAAACATTCTTTACGTTAATATGTAAATAAAAAAATGTCACAGCCTGAAGTGTCCTTGTGATTTATGCCAGGATATGTTCAGTGACCTATAGTAGTTGGGACAACGAGGAAACGCACGTCGGTGTTACAAAGATAAAGTGGGAAACAGTTGTCAATGATAGGCAATCAACACCTTTTGTAAAACACATGCCTGCGTCAGCAGCCCTGTTAACACTTAAGTGACCAAGGGGGGGGGGGGGGTTCCTAGGGACCCCAATATTTGTTTTCCCGCTGGCCGCTTCCGCGGGGATTTTTGCGCCGAAATTTTTGTAATTGTTGACTTTTAAATGCTGAGCTTCTTTTCATTACCAAAATAATTAAAATTGGCCAAAGCCGTCAATGAGTTAATTAGTGGGGGTCCCATGGAACCACCCCCCCTTGGGCACACTATAACGGAAGTCATTTCAGATATTTTTAAAATAAGAATAAGAAATTTTTTTTTAAACAAGCAATTTTTTTTTTGTGGATATAAGTTCACAACATACATGTAAGTAAACAATTATAGAACATTAAAAACCCAAAATTTAATTTTAACCCTTATGTGCTGAAAACAAAACAATTTCATACATGGATGTGCCAAACCGGACTGTACAAAAGCTATGGAAAATGACGGCATTTTGCAACACCCGTGTATAAAAATACAGGATTCCCTCACACTGTAGTTTTGTTGTTAAATGTATGCAATTTGGGTCTTCTAGAAAGATATCAAAATTAAAAATACGTTTTAAATGTTTGGTGTAAGCGCAAGGCTCATTTGAATGTTCCGTCTTTTTTCCCAATTTTTGCGTGTTTGAAAACAAATATTTTGCCCCTTAATTTGAAGCAAATAACAAATTTCATTTTTTGTTGTGATTGGGGTTGTCTTATGACCCTTTACATTGTGGTATAAAATTTCCTGGCAAAAATTCCATCGGGAAAGTGGTTTCTTAGGGGGGGGTCCATGACCCCCCCCCCCCCCTTGGGCACCAACGGGAGAGTGAAAACCCCTTGGTCACTTAAGTGTTAATAAAAGAGATAATAGCGGGCTGTATCACATGGAAACTATTGCACTTACGACCTTGAAAGGTGAACATAATGGTATACTTCGCAAACATTTTGACACATTCCATATTTTGAAACTATTTATAAAACCTTTCCTCTACATCCCAGACGATGGCGGCACAGGCTCATTCATCACGGCATTAGAGTTCATGTTAATACATTCATGTTTTACAGCAAAACTCCCTAAAGTTATTCAAAATAAATCACAGCAACACACTCTGCAAACTAGAACATTATTTTCTGCCGTTTTGATGTGGGTCGGGTCGTGGAGTACCATTAGCCATTTACGACCCCAACCTGAACCGCCTAGTCTCAAGGCCCTCTATTTTGGAAAAACTTACAGAAATAAATAAAAAACCAATAAAAACAATAAAATTTTAAAACTTAACTTAAAAAATACACCATCAGTTTCACACAATGACCATCTCTCCATAACTCATTTTCTAGCATTCAACTTTTGGCATATTTTTCTGGAAAATAGGAAAATATTACAGTCGGGTCTGTTCTCGTTTGTCTTGTTCGTCCGGGTCTAGTCATTGTCGGATAGTCGTTCAACATTGTCATTTGTCCTGTTTTTCATTGTTGGCTATAAAGATATACAGTTGGTTATTATTTTGCTGTTTAAATCCAGACCATTTGCCCAATTGTGAGGGTAACATGTGTCCAGTGGATAGAAGCGCCCGACTCGGTTACGCCAAAGGTGTTAGTTCGAGCCCGCTGTGGCCAATGTGTTTCGCCCTGAGTAAGGCGCTTTACCTCAATTACTCCTCCTACCCAGGTGTATAAATGGGGGTACCGGTGTGGCAGGGATATGGTCCGCCGGATCATAGTCCGGCTCCATAGCCGACACGGAAAAATAAAGCGTGAAATAATGTTGCGGTAGCGTCAACTGAATCGATTGCCCTATTGTCACCAGGTTCCCGGACCGTGAGCCACGGGGGACTATATCTCCTGCCACACTGGCATGATTCAATGTCGGGAAGGTAAACAGACTCGCTGTAGATGTGTGGCAATCCCCCTACAACAACATATGGTGGAGTCTGACACAATCGCTTCGAAAGAGAGCTGGGCCCTCCGTTTCTGGTAACATTGTCCGTCCCTCTTTTACCTTTACTAGCTTATACAAGTTCAATTATATAATTTTAATGCAATCACATTGTTCTCTTGTATTTTTTGTATTTTCATATTATTAATAGGTTCCTGTAATGTTCGAATAACAATGTATGTTGGCTAACCTTTGAATCAAGGGCCTGCAACTTCCACGCTATTGCGTTTGCAGATGTCACTCATTCAATTCGCCATGCTTATCGTGACATAATTATATGTAAGGGGCCTTATGTTTGTATATTTGATGTTGAGATGAAATAATTTGATTTGAAATTTTGAAAATTTAATTGAAAATAAAGATTTAAAAAAAATATTAATACAGTGAGTATTCATCAGTTCGAACGGTTTGGAATTAGGAAATATAGCTTGATAAAACATTAAAAATCAGGATTTTTTTTTTTTCCCCCGCAAGACGCCAATAAAATGTGGACCTTTGTCCCCTTTTGTGGAATTTGGGGTGTGGAGCAGTCCCCGCATACGGGTCTGATAAAATCAGAAGCGGGAAAAAATTAGGGATTCAAAAATGTTAAAGAGTGGTCATCACAAATCAACAGCATATGAATATAATATTTATGAAAATGTATAAATCGTGTATAGAGGAAACGTAATTATGCTCACGGCCCAGTTTGATAGATATCTTCCTAGTTGGGCTCCTTATATAATTAGGGCAAAATGCTAAAGCAAATTAGGGTTCATGACATGATTTTGTGTAAGAACGCTTTGTTCATGCCCAAGGGCTTTAGATGAACTTGAGCTACCATAAGGTGTTCTGACCCCGTTGCTGCATACGGGGACGGGGGCCCCAGTTCGCCAAGGGTCAGAAAAAAAGATCCATAGAATTGTTTTTTCTCATGGAACTTGGCACATGTATATGGACTAAACCGCACGGCTCATGTGAAATGGTTGTAGCCACCCGCGTGAATTGATTTTCAAAAAAAATTGACCCTAAGCTTGGATGAAAATTTCGTCAAACGACCCTAAACAAGGAATTTACCCAAGCAAAGATACCCTAGGCGGGAGGACTTTCAAATTGAAATATACATTATATACACCAAAAACAAGGATGATAATGCACAAAAAACACCCTCTAAGCAAGAATTATATGAAATATATCCCTAAATAGGAGTGACATGCATATGGACCAGGGGTAGCGCGCTAGGTTTTAAAACAAAGGAGGGTCCAGTGGACCCCGAGCTCTTAAGCAATATGGGGAATTCTCAAAATGTGGGGCGGGTGGAGGGTCCACAGTGGCGCGGTCACTTTGACATACATCGCATCAAATCACTTTGCTTTTGTCACCATGAGAATTTGAAGCACAACAATTCATATAAGGTGGGTGGATTAGGGTGACCCGATCAACAACATCGCCCCCCCCAAGTCTGCGGAGGACCAAATTCACGTACGACACATGCCACGCAGAATTCTTGGAGATTTTGGCCCCGAATTCATGCTCCAGGAGCAGTTATTTCACTCGTCTCATAGGGGCGCTATTCATTATTAGGGTGCGCTTTATCCGTTTAATGTTATATTGAAGTATTACAAAAGAACGACGTTCCCGGCTCGGATTGCGTGCGTGTGTCTGTGGGCGCTCGTCTTGTTATCTAACGGTCGTGGGTTCGAACCCACTCAAGGAAACAAATTTATTTATGATTTTATTGTATTTAGAGTTGGAGATTGGGTAATTCATAAACCATCAGTGTTGGTGGATTGAGTAGAAAATAGAAATGCTTGCCTATGAGATAATAGACTGGCCTGGTCCTGCCTGAGCATGACTTCGGCCCAAAATCTCCGACGTGGCTTGCCCGCAGGGGATTGACGCTGGCCGCAATTTTTGGGGTGAAAGACGAATGGATGAGCCACTACACCAGCCTCCCTCCCGAACATCCGATTCCTGTTTTAATGTAACCACAGCCATAGCTTAGAGTTTCTTTTCTTTCCATGATATCAAAATATACCAACATTCTCATTATGACGTTACTATGACGTCAGGGCGAAAATTGATATCACAATTTCTTACTGACATCATAAACATTACTACACTAAAACACTCTGAGTATGCTTTCATTTCCATCAAGTAACCCAAAACGCATAAAATCGGATATCCTAATTAATTTTATCATTATATCCTGTTTCTATGGAAATGGCATTTCGCTGACATGGCGAACTTAATGACTCTTTGTTATTTCAGACTGGCATGTTGGTACTCATCTTGATATCAATGGATATCAAATGATATCATATTACAGAATTGTTTATCCAAACTCAAGTGTCTGTGTCGTACTAGTAGCATGTTTGTTACTTCTCCCGCAGGAGGTGGTTGCCACCCCACCCACGCCATCATCCATCACTTTACCACGGGGATTTTGTTTTGCATGAAAATGAGGGTAAAATATACACTTACAATTAGGGAGCGATCGTTTATTTACGGCAGGGGGGGATTGGGCGATTTCAATATTTTTTTACCCGATTTTTTCATTCCCCCCCCTTCTTTTTCCATATGATTTCAGGTTCCCCCCTTAACCTTACAAATATTTCAGGTCCCCCCCCGCCGAGTTTCCATCACTGCATCAATGTGATACTTAATTTGGATATGCAAATGGCATATTCATTTATGATCCAGATTGTAACAAAACCAATATGCATAAAAGGAAATTGGTCAAGTGACAGGTTAGTAAAAATGAAACCATTTTCTTAAAACTTTTTTGTGGCAATTATTCATTAAACATTTAACCATCGGCTTACCAAGGGTACCTTGGTAAAATTAACTTTCCTCTGGTGCGCTAAATGCCAAAGGCTTTATAAAAAGCTTCTGGGTATCATTTTCCCGGCTATCATTTTTCTCATTTCATTCCTTCACCAGGTCGGGTATGCCTTCAAAGTCCGAATGGTTAGGGGGGTGGTTTGCCACCCCATGAAAATTTAGTGGGACAGTTTTAAATACAGTATGTTGCACAGTCATGGCCTAAAATGCTATTTTATGCACAACTACCTTTGGCCATCATGTAGAGCTGATGAAACTACAGAAAATCCATATAACCACCTTTTTTTAGCAGCAAACTGAATTTTCGCCCTATTTTCTGTGGAAAATGCCAATTTTTTCTGACTCGCGAACGTTATATGTGTCATTGTGACGCCATACTAGGTATTGAGTACTTATTTTAGTAATTAATGGAAAGAGGCGGACTATAGTGAATCCCCTAATATCAAAATCATGAGCATCAGGTGCTTTATAAACGAATTCCCGGGGTGCTACGTTGTTACAAAAAAATGGTAAACGAGGTTAATGGCATTTATGTCATTTTTAAATATCAATGACATTTAAGCCTTCAGAGACTTCACATGACTGGTACATCAACTGGGATAACCACGATACACTGGAGGTCAGATGCTTTATTCCTTGTACTGTCATTGTTGATTTGTTAGTTTTTATACAAACATGTTTCTGCTTGAAAATTTCTAATAGCAGATTTGCTATAGATGTATCATAGGGCCAGTCAAATAGAAATTGAATGCATGCCTTAACCCCCACTACTTGCAACAGAAGCAATTCCAAAGAATGGTATTGAGAATACCTTTTTAAAAACAACATACAAAAGTCTCACAAAAAATCAATGAGTGAATAATTATTTTTAAGGGGGTAAGGTTTATAACAGGGGTCAAAAATGAAAAGTATCAGAACGCGTCCAAACAGTATGCCAACGTGTTCGTTACATTTCCAGGATAAAAAAGGTATAGTTTTTGCCATAATCTGCAGGTTATAGTCAATAGTTATGAGTCAAAATAGTTCAAGGTCACAATGGGGGGTAAATATTCAGATAATCCGTCGTTATAAAAATGGTGTCAAAAAATTGTTCCGTTCCACTGGTACAGAACCCTAAAATATACTGTTGCACCATCTATAATATTCGTGTGCATAATTGGAATGCAAAATGGACTGGGGGGGGCTACATTGTCTATGGGAGGTCACTAGTCCTAGATCTTAATTCTTATATCGGAAGATCAAACAAATAATCTATTTAACAATTTACTTGTCTGTGGGACAAATTTAACAGTTTACAACCAGTCCGATATCAAAATCGGGACCATCTATGAATTATCTAAATATCCCATAATGACCTTGAACTTTCTAGAGCCTATTGTACTAAAACTATAAGCCTTAGATAGGGCAAACTATAACTTTTTTTAAACCTTAGTAGTAGCCCAATAATTGGTAGATCATTTCAATCATTCGAACAATTTCTAATTTTTTAATTAAGCCTCTGTACAAACGTTGCCCCTTATTTCTACATGTTTCCCTAGGTTGAATTTGGTAGACTTTCATATATTATTTTTGGACTATTTCCGAGTATATTAACAACCTATTGTTTCTGTTGCAATTTTGGTGGGGTCAATCAATACAATTATTGGACTAAATGGTATAAATCAAAAACTTGCACCGCAAATTTCTCGGATAACGTCCTAACCTCATAGAACACTACTATTTTTTGACATTTACACTATTTCTTCATTTGGGGTCCTTGAATTTTCACACATTTTACACCATTTCTGAAGTTTGCCTAATAATTATGCCGTTCGAATAATTTCAAAGTATAGTCGGAAACAGTTTGGTCTACTTTCAAGCATTGTTTTCAATGGTGCATAATGGAGGCTAAAGCATCATTCATATGGACAGATATCAATTCGTATTAAATACAATGTCATGAAACAGTGGTCCCCAAAATTGGTTTTTGGACTCACTTCAGAAAATTAAATCTCTCTGCTTTCAAGACCCCAATTTTGGAATACAGCTAAGTATAATTTGGAAGTGGTCTTAAAATGTGTAATAAAACTATTGTACCATAGAATTATGATAAAAATAATGTTTTCCAAGTATATTTTTTGTTACAGCCTGTCCCTCCTCATGAGTAATATATTTTATGAGTTCGAAGTTAGAGTTTCGATTCGAGTTAATTTTAGAGTCGAGTTTGCTTTTAGAGTTCGAGTTGCTTTTAGAGTTCCAGTTGCTTCTGTGGATTCCAGTTGCGTTAGGAGTTCGAGTTGCTTTTAGATTTGTAGTTGCGTTTCGAGTTCGAGTTCAAACTCGTGGCTTCTTCTACGCTTACAGTGGGTTTTAAATTTAGGGTGCCGGGGACGATATTTTCCCGTCTACCTTGTGCAATTACAATATAGCTTGAATAGATAGACGGTCTCGTCTACTTCACTTAACAAACTCGAAACAAATCAATTTCCCAAAGCGAGTAAGCGGGGCCGCCCATACACAAGCACAGACGTCCTAGCCAAGTCGTAAACAAAGCAACTGGCCAGAAGGTATGCGTATACAAAGGCAATCATGGCGGCATACTGCGCTGTTCAATTTTTCAGAAGTCCAACTCGAACTAAAAAGTCAAGTCGAACTTAAAAAGTAACTCGAACTCAAACTGTAAAGTACTCGACCTCTAAAATCACTCGAACGTCTAACAGCAACTCGAATTCTAAAGCACTCTCACCAGTGTCCGGCGCCAGGGGGTGCATGGGGGGCATTCCCCCCCAATTTTTTCTTGACCCCCAGTTCCCCCCCCCCCCCCACCGTCGAAAAGAAGAATGAGGATTTGGGGCAAAATTCATGATTTGGGGCCCCAAAACTTTTGCCCCCCCCCCCCAAGATTTCACTTTTGCCCCCCGTTTTTTGCCCCCCCAGAAAAAGAGGTCTTGGGCCACCACTGACTCTAATCGCACTCTAAAAGCAACATCGAACTCTTAAAAGCACTCAAACTCGACAACATTAACTCAAACTCATAAATTTTTTTAAAAACCACCCCCTCCTCACTTTCCCTTTACAATAGCATTGATTGTATCATCATCAAAAGTACAGGGCCCCATTAACACAAAGTGTTTCCCGAGATTCACAATTTAACTACTTCATGTCATAGGAATTCCTCCTATTCAATCAGATCATAAAAAGATGAAAATCCAATTTAGAAATAGAACGCACCGAGAAAGTTCACTACTTGTTATCAGAATTTCACGTTAAAGGTTCATGTTAACGATTTGACAACTAAGAATATTTAAAACCATGCAATTAAATGTAGTATTCCTGTTAGAATTTTGAAGCCCATGCAGACAGTTATTAAATATTGGAGCTGAATTACGATTTTGTGCATTCACTGGACTAAAATTACTACACAGACTACACATGTAGACTGGGTCCATGTATGCTACATGGTCTTTCCACCTATGTATAGGGAAGGCCTAGTTATTTTTGATAATTTCTCTTTTTTCCCCCCTTCTCAATTCTTCAGAAAAAAGTCAGTTCCGCCACCTTTACTACGTGAAAAATTCAGGTTCCCCCCCATACAGCAGCATTTTTTTTTTTTCGGGTTCCCCCCAAAAATGCCCATCCCCGCCCCCCCCCCCCCCCTCCTAAATAACGATCGCTCCGTTACAATTAATAATTGGGTGATGAAGGTAGAATCTCCCTTCCGGTAGACAGGGATAAATCTAAAAGACCGGTTATTTGGGTGTCAATTTTGTGAGCATAGATAAAGACTGTTATTTGGGGTTCAGCTGGCTTTGTTAACCCTATATAAGAACGGTTAATTAAGGGGTTTTCATCTTTTTTTATCTTATGTATAACAACTGACACTACCTAAATCCCTAACACCAAACGCTAACCTCAAAATTCTAATCCTAAACTCTATACCTACCCAACTCTGAACTCTTAACTCTCAGTATCTCTAACACTAAAAACCCGAAACCGGGAGGACCTAAACTAAACTACAACCTTACCCGACCCTAACCCTGTTACCCTAAACCGAACCTAGCTCCAAAAGTTAAGCTTACTTACCCTAACCACACCTCAGGGTTGAAATAGACACCGCCCCCTCCCCCCCTCGGGGAAGTTGTATTCCAAAGGTGGATATGATGGCAGTGAACAATGCCGTATGAAATGTACCCTAAACAAGTATTTCCACCACTAAAAACATACTAAACATTTTTTTGTCCTGTTTTTGCATAAACGGTAAACCAGTCTTTTTGTCAGGTTTGCCACCTAATCAAGTAACAATACATCGTGTTCATAATATACCCTTATTTTGGCTTTTGCTCATGTTGTTTCCTTCACAATAACAATATTTTTTGATAATTTTGATATCGCGTATATCCCAATTTCAGGTTACGAAAAAACATACCCTTTTTCCAGATTTTGTTTGCTGTTTTGACACCCTAATCATGTACGCGCGACATCGCCTGTTGGAAAAAAGAGACCCTTTTTAAGCGCGTTGTTTTGTTTCACGCATCATATCCACCTTTGATATTACAAGTGGCCACTCCCGGACACAAGCTGACTAACCGATTTTTTTTTCTCTTTCCATTTTTGCCATTGAAAAGTTGACTCGTAATCATCGTCTATAGTAGTCTTTACATAATAAATTAGGTAACGGTAGCGAACATTCTAAGTTTCTCAGAACGTTTATATATGTACTATTCCAATTTATAGTTAAAGGATGGTGTAACTTTTTTCTAAACTCCCCTCGTACACATAATCATTGTCTTATTTTTTTCTTAGTTTCTTTTTTCCCCTCTTTTGTCTTTTTTTTTACATTTCCTCTTTTCTTTTCCTTCCTTTTCCCCTTTTTTTCTCGATATCCATACAAACCAGCATCGACTTTCAATTGCTAATTAACAAACTTGTCCGTCTTGAAAAGTGCAATATCATGCAATGGTGAAAAGGAACTCCTTAAGGCTAAGTTGGCAAAATATTAGCTTCCTATCAGCAAGAAATTCTTTTATAAACACAAGTGGGTACCAAGCGAAAGTGTTATGTTTAATTCGGTACTTTATCGTGCAATCAAGGTGAGCAAAACCCTTACATGATGTACTGGTCATATCAAATTGTGAACAAGAAAGCTAGCCCACTCACTATAATTTAAGTAATTAAATCGCACGTGCCTATACACATTCCTGAAATGTAGTCCCTTTTGGCTTTATTAATTACCAAAGCTGTCCATTGTGAACCCTGCTCGCCCTGGGGAATATAGAGTGAGGGTTTCTATAGAACCTCGATTTGTCAAGCAAAGCTTAATGGGGAATAATGTTAATATATTTCCTTGTGTCCCCCAAATTGGATTAAAAGACGAAGCCGAATAACTTTTCACGCAATTATTTTTCTTGATTTGTTTTACGTAACTTGTAACAATTCAACATAAAACCATGTTTTTAGATACATCTTATCGGTTTATGTGATTAACGGTCTAAATGACCCATTCACCCGTTTTTTGTATGGATGAATTTTTGACTCCAAGTTTTGTAAGCATACGTGTTTTCCCTGATGTCCAAGATTAATAGAAAAGCACCCGGAAATAAATCGTATAAGCTGAATTTTTTCAGGACATTTTCCTGAGTTGTAAGGAGCAAAATCAAAAGCAATCAGATTCCCCTGAGATTTTGAGAAATAGGGTAAAGGTTTGTACAGTGGTCAAATTCTCAAATGTTCCCAATTGCGTTCAAATGACTACCACACGTTTGTGTCATGCCATTGAAAAAAAGTACAGTTGCCCTAATTCTGTGATTTTATGGATTATTAACTAATTGGAAACTGTTCAAGGTCACACGTGGTAAAGGATTAGAATGCCCGATCCTTCTAAAATGGTGCTAATGTATAACTGATA
>JAMKCH010076109.1:0-12408 GCA_023653785.1 Ophioderma brevispina
TGCACCGGCACCACGTGCGATTAGCAAATGAACTATACCGTATGAATGTTTTCCTACGGGTGTACTCGCATCATCTAAAATAAGGCGGTCCGTAACGAAAAACGTCATTCCGATTAACGAATGCGCCTGATTGGGGGGGGCCTGTATATTTAAGTGTTGCATTGCGAATAACTCGTATACTTTTGATTTTCAAACTCTCTTGTGCAACTATATGAATGCCCTGATCCAGCCATGCATGCAGCGACAACCTAAGTTAATACGTATATTTTCCGCGTGAAATCAACCGCCTATTCCCCTTGAAATGTACCCACATTGAAATACAAACAAACATCTTGATGGCTTAGGTGAGGTATGTGCCATGACCTGGGCGGGGCTACTTGGTTTTATTGGGGCGACTTGGTGTGTTGGGGGCGACTTGGTGTGTTGGGGGCGACTTTTGCATGGGGCCACTTGGTTGGGGGCGACTTGGTGTGGGGTGGGCGCGACTTGGCATGGGGGCGACTTTGTTTTGGGGCGACTGTTTGCAGTGGGGGCGAGTATTGGCATGTGGGCGACATGGTTTGTGGGCGACTTGACCAGGTTCCAATGGTAGAACCTCCCAATTTGGTACTTAAACTTGCTGAGGTGTGGGGCTTGAAACTGTACTATAATTAAATAACTTGAACCTTGGGACATACCTGTTGCCATGTAACTAAAAAACAATAATGTAGTGATTTGTTGAATTTGACCTTTGAGTGACCCCCCAAATGTCATCAATTTTATAATTCTAGTACAGAATCAAGATCTGTCTCGAACAACATTTTATTTTTTAGTGTCAATTCCATAGAGATTAGGTTTTGAGTAATCATGTCCCAACCGTCTCTACCCTTTAAATTTTACCATTCAATATGGCTGCTGTTGCCATGGCAACTTGTCACAGACAACATTTTTTTTGCTAAATTTTTAGAGAGAGTAACGTCCAAGGTAATTATTAAATCTAACAAAGGCGAACTCGTATTTTTTTTACGCGCATTCGTAAATATGTCCCCGCCGAATCGCGATCACTACCTGCAACAAAACTGCACCAGTCCACCTTAATTTTGGCATCACTAGCTCGCAAAAATAATGGTTACTCAAGAAACACTCATGAATCTTAAATTCCAGCATGCACTAAAGCCTGAAATTCAACTAAATTTTCGTAAAATATGATCATTTTCTCAATGTGGCAACACTATTTGTTTGAAAAATCATGTGATCACATTTTAATTTGGGACCCATACGGGGTCTGGAAAGCGGCGAAAGATTGATTTTACGTAATTTTCACATTTTCCAAGAAATGTAAACAGCTGGCAACCCAAAATAATGACCCACATGTAACACCTAGAACTAAAAAAACTTCACCCAAATCTAATCAGGGTCGAGAACTTCTCGAGCCCACTTCGCTTTCCCCAAGTGACATCATTATACACATTAAAGAACTCCATAAAGCTTGTAAACAGGCCTTGCGGGAAAATTTCCTGAAATTAAAAAAATCAAAAAACTAAAAAATTAAAAAAAAAGTATTATAGAATATTTTACACCCAAATCTACTCAGGTGAAACTCATCAACTTCTTCTTTTCCACCAATTTACATCATCGTAGCCCTACAGAACTCCAGATAATTGTACACATTGTGACATTTTCTGTGCAATATTACCTTTTTCCCTTGACCTTTTTTCCCCTACCCCTGACAGACCAGGGGGACCCTGGGTGAATGAATTACATGGTGAGTATGGTGTATGCCACTCCACAATATACTCTAGCACATTCCAGAAAAAAAGAATATGACCCAAATGTCCAGGTTAACATTTTTTATTCCGACATAACACAACGACGGACATACGGACCGGGAAGCCGCCTACCCTGCGTCAGGAAGTAACCCTCTCCAGCGGGCGCGCGTGCACTCGTGCCCTTCGGCGGTTGGACAATAATGGCCAACTACATTAAAGAACTTTAATGTGCATGCATTAAGATCATTACCCCCAAAGTGGGGATACCACCTTAAGCATCGTTCAATATAGAATATGTGGTGAGCTGGTCAGGGGGTAAGACACGCTCTGCTCAATTTTTTCATTGGGGATTTCAACAGAAATTGGGGAAACGGTATGTATGGCAGTCTTGCTCGTGACATTAAAAATCAGCTCTTAAACCTTCGATCAAAGATATTACTAATATCATGATAATTTACGAAAAGAATCTTAACGTCAAAATCCGTCGAGGTTAGTGGATTAACCTCGCTGCAAAACAGTGGCAATTTTCCAATAACATCATTTTAGATTTAAATATTCGTGACCAGGACAGGCCTAGCCTTTAAGTCAAGTCTGTGTGTGACCGTTCGATATGTCGTAAGAGCGCCCTCATAAAAACGTGAGGCATTGGATAGAAAATTTACACAGTTGGGCTATTATCAGTCTTATACACAACGAATACTTGTGAACCTGTCAACTTCGTGCGTATAAAAGAGAGAGCATGTTTGGCACGGCAGTGGACACTGGAAAAGTTGGAATTCCTGATCATTAGACCATTTATTTGTGAGTTTGAGCCCACCCACAAAAAAAACCACAAAACCCGCCCCCCCCCCCCCCCCCCCACCCCACACGCCATGGCCAGCGTTGCTGTGTCCCTGGGCAAGACTCTATCCTCGCCTTGTGGCTCAATTCAAAAGCCAGGTGTAAAATGGGGAAGCTGTGTGGCACGGGGCCTATCGCGAGGAGGACCCGGCTTTTTTGTGGTACCCGGCCGGGGGTCGAAGGACCTCTAATAGCCAGCCCGAAATATCAGGTGATTGGGCATGTTTTGGCGTAACCCCGGGGCATGCACCCTGAAAGCACCCCAAGAAACACCACTGGTTTGGATAATCCATACTCTATGCCATTATCATTGGCTGCCGAATGTTCAATATGTGAAATGACATTCCGTGACCAGCTAATAAATTAAAAAGCAACCTTTGAGCCTTATAATTATTGTATAGGGGCTATAAATGCACATTTATTTATTATTTAAAGAATATGCTTATCAAACAAAGTTTGTAGTTGGTGGCATGTTTTGTCTAAATTATCAATGATTATCAAATGCTGGTAGCAGATGTTGATCTAGGGTGAAACACCACCCCCAGCAGACTTCAGGACTGATGACTTTTGGGTCAAGAGGTAAAATTTGAAAAACGATGCCGCAATGATTAAAATCGCTGTATTGTCATGTTGTCTCAGAAAACATTCATTGTGACCTGTTATTTGGACCTAATATTAAAGATCAAAGGTCAACAGGATCAAATTTGAAACCTGTTCTCTGGTAAGCTTCAATAATTGTTAATCACAGAGAAGATTTTCAGTAGCTTCCCACAAGCATTGCTGTCCATTGGAGGTTTTTTGTAACAGGTATTGATTTGAATCGTTAGTGATGAAAATGGCGAATTGACAGTACTGAATCACAAACTTTGCATTTTAAGAGTGTTTCTCTCTACGATTCATGACTACTGTACAAACTCACCAATGGAAGCCACGCCTTGTGGGAAGCTACTGATATCTCCTTGTTAATAAACGGATCAGTGTTAACTATAGTTAAGGGTCAGAGGTCAAAAATCAAAATGCAGTTAAAACTTGTGCACAAGATAGCTCATATTGTTTCTTTTTTGATAACTCTATTCAACAATTCATCGTTTCCCCCCAGTTTGTTTTACCATTCGGGAAAAGATCCATTCAAGTATGTTCTGTTTTTTTTTTGGAAAATTATGGAAAGGTCATCTTGTTTTGATGAGGATATTTATGCATGAAGTACAGCGGCCGAGCATTATAACATACAATTTGTAAATATATGGACTAAGTTGGTTCCCCCTCCTCCCCAAAAAAAAAAAACCCCCTTAGATTTATCCAAAAAAAATTTGGGTCCAAACCGGCAAGCGAAGAAGGCCAAAAAAAAATGTCCGGACTTACAACACGTCTCCAAAATCGAGGCTACGCGAATGATTCGGCGGAAATGGTAGTTCCAGTTTCCATTTCCGTGCTTGCATTTTCCTGATCTACCAAGTAAAAATGTCCTAAGTAAGAAAAAGGCCATTTAATAATAGTATATTTTTTATTCTTTCCCTACAAACCTCCCCACTAGGCTACAAACAACCTTCCCCTTCTACTTCCTTTTGCCCGAGCCCTCTGCTTGGGGCCCAGGGTGGATCCCAGGATTTGAAAAACATCACATTACCCTCGGGGGCTGAAAGGCTTAAATTGTTCCAAATGGGCTGATTTTGCAACTTTGCCGAGTTACCGGGAGGCGCGCACCCCGTCCGCCCCCTCCCTAGATCCGCGCCTGTGGCCAGTGGTATAGTGCTATATTACTCTGCATTGACTCATAATAATAATAATAATATGTATTTTAAAACAGCGCCATATTCACTTAAACGTGATCAAGGCGCTGTGCGGCTGCCTGAAAGGCGCTCAGCACATCAGAGAACCATAATACCAGAACAGATTTATGCCAAGAAGCTCGATTTAAGAAGTCGGGAACTGGAGTACCTACCCGGCAGAAAACTGGCGGGAACGGTAATGGATCGAGAAACAAATTCACATAAAGCACCGAGAACGAGCCCCTGCCGGTTAATCGAACCCGATACCTCATTGGGGAAAGGCGGGGGAAGATACGCTGCGCCACCCGTCCCCCATGAATCTGGAACTGGTTCCAGTCCCACTGCAGAGAAACTGTTGTGTGCTCAGCCAAGGCACTTTGCCATACTTGTCTCTCACTCTCACCCAGGAGTGAAAATGGGAAGCTGTTATGGGAATATCACAATCTAAGTGCTGATTGCTAGGTGGGATGTGCGATTAATTTGTATAAGATTAGGCACACATACTATTTACTTGAGTCTACAGTTCAGATGATAAAAATCTCAATTTCTTTGAGGAAAATCGGGGAGACGAGGCTGTGGATCATGAAATACCCCTTTATAACAATCGATGATTGAAAAAGTCTGTAGGCATACATGTATAATAAGTTAAAATACATTCCAATAGATGCTGAGCCCAGGTGTTAACCAGTTATTAGTATAGAATTGAAGTTATCTTTAGGTAAAAAGAAAGCTTATTTTTGTGGGGGAGGGGTCATTATTTATGCCAGGGGAATGGAGGATTCGAGGGGAATACAAACAAATTTTGTAAGTGAAAGGGGAACATGAACTTTTAAATAGAGAACTTTAATAAAATCAGGGGAATGCAGAATTTTTTAACAGAAGCGAGGGGGTGGGGGAAATGTAAAAAAAAATAGAATTACTTTACACCTCCACCTGGTAAATAAAATACCACTCCCTAATGTATCCATATCTAGTGCACAGGATATGGTTCAATTAAGTCCCGGTGGAGCCTCTTGTTGAGATTTATAACACTACTAAATTGATAACAACTGTAGGTTAGTGTCAGAAATCCCTTGCCTTACAGTTCTTTTAGAATTGGGTAAACAGACCATGAATATGCCACTTCCTTTGGAGGGGACCTTAATCAGCTGTGGTTCCCTGTACATGTACATCAGGCAATTGTACATGTATATACATCAGTTCACAGAGATCAGAGTTTAAAACACTGACTGTCCCACTCTATCCCAGGGTATTAAAGTATTAAGACATCTGGTGGTAATTACCCTCTTGTGTGTTTCACCTACACGACCAGTTTCTTCATGGGAGTACCTTTGAAGTACCTGTTTCATAGCCGCAGAGTACCCACCCTCATGGGTACCACATCGCCCGCTGCAAAAGTGGGGGTAATTGTACACCAAGGTACACACGCAGTAGCTTAACCACTAGTCAACCCATGTGGGAGTAACTGCGTGGGTACTCACATGCAAATGAGCTTTGAGCTCTGTGTGATTATTTAGTACTCATTAACATTTTGGTCACATGTTTTTACACAAAATGTCATATATAGGGTTTTTTGGTGATGCTTAAAGACACTCAGTGATTTCACCCTAAAAATCAAAATATTTGAAATTTTCAGGAATAGCTTCAAAGTGAAGGATAAAGTATTTTTTCCAATTTGACAGAAAAGGAAGAAAAGAGCAATGCTCAAATTAGTAATCTCCTTCAATTACGTGCTGCACTAAGTGTCCGTACGGCCAGGAATGACTACAAATAAACCATTTCCATCCTATTAGTCCTGCTTTCAGTCTTAGCACGTGCAGGGTATTTTAGGATAACTATTTTAATCAGAAATGCAAATCCGATTTTTTTTATATAGTTTGTTTTATTTTCTGAGTTAAGCAAATCACAAATCACGAAGTGCTCCTTTAAGAAATATAATTGTAGTTTTTATTTGGATTTATTTTTTATATTGGACTTTTAAATAAATGGTTCAAACAGTCAAGTCCTAGGTTTCTTTTATACTTTTGTTTCAACAGTATAGACATGAAAAGTCCGCGGTCAGATTTTGAATCGCGATTTCTCAGAACATGTTTTTGTAGAATATGACAGTATGTGATTGGGGCGAAAAAACATGAAATTGAAGCGATGAAAATGAATGTAGCCTCATAAAATTTTGGATGTGAAAAAAAAATACAAATGAAAATGTCTCACTAAACTTGCTTCAAGACCAGGCGCCGTCATTTTACCATCCTAAATCTATTATGTCACTATCCACTACAGAATACAAAGGCAAGTGCCTCGATTGAGTAACATTGTCCAACCATCCCCAGTCTTGTTTGCACACATCAAGACCCATTAACTCCTTCTTGTAACTAAAAATACAACTCCTTAAGGCCCAAATGAAGGTGCAATATTTGGTTCAACCCTTTCTGTGCCACAAACAAATCCATGGTTTTTTTTTTTATTTTTTTAGTAAAATAGGCTAACATACAGATAAACACGGACTAACCAAGGTAAAATGATTTGTGTTTATATTGATTAACATTGGTTCTTTCTGGCCTCTAGTTGCACCATCAGCCCATCGCGTAATTTATAAATAATAACTAAGGCCGACTTACATGTTTTGCGTTTTCCCTTGTTGGCAACCACACTTCCTACCCACGTTTTTTAAATAACAAATATACAAATGTAAAAAATGCAAATGATAACATTGTTTCCACCACCCTTTGTTGTGCATATAAAATCCATTGTTTCTTTGCACTAATACAAGTAAAATAAAATACAAAGGTAAAATGAATACAAAAGGTAAAACTAGTGCATGCATTGTAACATTTTGTCACCCCTTGCACACTCAAACCCCTTAGTCCCGATGGACATGTCCTTCTATGCTGTGTTTTGTAGTCTCCATCAGGGGGCTAGGGGAAAACCAGAAGTGTAAATTCTAATTAATAATTATTAAATCATATAATCGTCTTTCCCCAATAAAACTGGCACATTTTCTTGAAAAGATAAGAAGTCACTAATCAATTTCATTTCCCCATCAGTGACTAGTGGATAACAGAGACTTCAGCAAACAATGGAGTTAAAGATATCACCGGCCCGGTAATGCGGGTGTATAAAACACTTCAATTCCCTTTCATCTGGGTGCAGGAAACCATTGTTATATTTCCGCCGCATGCTGAAGAAGCTTTCAGCTGTTACCTCTCCAATTTAGACGGAGTACTTTTTCAGGACAAAATCCTAACCCTCATTCACAATAATAAATATTGAGCTTCTGTATTTGCGTGTTCATTACTTTGGCCCATATTTTCATCATTGATTAGAAAAGGAAGAAACATGACCAAACATCATGATAGATGTTGCTGGGCAAGCTTTGACCTAACACCTTGTGCGAACCAAAATCCTAACTTATTGCTTAACTCATTTCTATTCAATTTACCTCCGCGTTTTTCAGAAGAAATTATGTCACGACCTATTTATAATGACACTGGTTAGTTCTTGTGAGAGAGGACGGGTATTGTCACTCAACCCGACTCGTGGATGTGCGTAAACCTGGCTATAACAAATGGCCCTACACAACATACCCGCACCCTTTAATATCTTTAACTCCATTGTTAGCTGAAGTCTATACATATCCATTATTCTCTGATATTGTGGAAAGAAATTGAGGTGACATTTATATATATTTTTAAGAAAATGTGCCAGTTTTTTATGTGCGGGAACAGACAGTTATGTGATCGGTGAAATTTATTTGAATTTACACTTGGTTTTTCCCTTAACCCCCCCCCCGACCAGTGGGACTAGTCAAATGTGTTAGCAGTTGGGTTATTTGGTCCACCGTCCCTATGGTCTACATGTTTTTTTTGCAATACAAATAAAATAAAAATTACACAGAACAAAGTAGCGTTGTGCTGTATTGATTACGGTACAATGTTCCACCTTTTTAAAAATGGGATAATTGTCAACCACCCACAGCTCACACAGAGGTTGATCATTTTTTTTCTTACAGTATCTCTGATTGTCTTGAACATTACATTCTAAAACAGGATTATAATCTCTGAGTTAACCAAACAAAATCATTGAAGCTTCCTAATACCATGTCTTTGATGAGTGACTATTGCATCATATAACCCTATGAATCAAATCGGTCAGTTAAGCCCATTGGGTTAAGATTAAAGAGACATTGGCACCTTGTGCACACACCTACATTAATTTTTCAAAATCCATTTTTTGCATGGTTGTAATGCTTTTACATGTGTTAACTCTCATCTGAAATGATTAAGTCCAAATCGAGCCATTATGTGTACAAATGGAATGATTTTATAATTAAACCACTCTGCAGTGGTTTTATTCAGAAAACCTAGGTTTACATTTTTTTAACCACAAGAAAACGGACAGAGTTAATTTGACCGATCCGTCACCTTTGTGGTAATAGAATCAATGAGTATGAGTCCATGATGTTCATGTAGTAAGTGAATTTTAACACATTCGGTGGAACAGTGTATAGTAAAGGCCAAAATCACAGGAAGTCTTTGGCATCATAATATGACCTGTATACTATGATACATCATTTTATGTGTAAAAATAAGTTTTTGTTCTTCCTAGGTCTTAATTTGTTATTTGTTGAAAATGAGTCAGTTTCTCTCCAATTCTGCAAACTTGAATGCCTTTGCATTGTTATGCATGTGCAATTTATAATGTTAAATTACATAATTTACAAAATGTTAAATTACATAATTTACAAAAGGACACTTTTAAAAAGTTCATTTTTAAAAATAATTTGTAAACAGATGTTTTTGATAATATACTTCCTCCTGTGAGGGAGAAAACATGTGAAAAGTTGGACCATGATTGGTTCACCCACATTTAAAGGCTGACTCAGAGATTTTCCGAGGTATTTTTGCACATACATAATGCTTGTCCCTATACTATTCAATGTTTGAAATAGCTAAGCTCAAATCGAAGTCCTTCATAAAGAATTTGTTATAACATTCCGGATCCGGAATTTTTGTTTTACACAGTATCCTATGGCACTGTTATCCATACAGAAATGTTTACTGCATGGAAACAAAAAGTCTGATTCGTCTCAAACTTTGGAATTGAGCATTTTAGTTGACTATCTTTAGTTCCAGTTGACTATTTTCAATTATTACACACAAAAAATTATTTCAAAATCTCTGAGTCAGCCTTTAAAAGTGCAACAAGAAATTAAAGGGATCCATATTGTGTAATATAGTTAGACACTCAATAGATTTCTTACCTTTTATTTGGCTACGAAAATGTCTTAAAAATGTAAACAAAAGGCAATTTTGATTTCAATATAAAGCAGGAAGAATTCTGTATTTGCTCCAATACAAAGTAGGAATTTAAAAATGTTGTTAACAAAGAAATAATTATTAAAAAAGCTTAATCTTTTCAGGTGATGATAATAAATCTTTACATAAGTGCCAAAATCAGGGTTCTGGTTTTTTTAATATTTTTTATGGACACCTGATATATGAAATCTCTCATTGCACCTTTAAGAAAAAAGATGTGACTTGCTCTGGGAACACTTAAAGATAAATATAAATAGAGTATCTGTTTACAAGTGCAGTACATGTAATGTTAAATTCATAGTACACATACTTATTTATAAAAGGACACTTAATGTTAAATCCATTTTGCTTATTTACAAAAGATCACTTGTAAAAATTCACACATTTTGATTCTGTGCACCAAAGACTCTCTGATCATTTATGTCATGAGAATAATCAGAGTTTTAATTTTGGATATGTAAAACATGTTATTATCTTCACAATATTATCAGGGTGTTTCCATAAGGTGACACCCTTTTCTGACATACTTTTCTGACACCCTATGAATTCGGAAACCTTAACGGAATAAACCACATAAACCGTGTGGTTTATTATTCCGTTAAGGTCCGTTAAGGTTTCTGAATTCATAGGGGGTCAGAAAAGTATGTCAGAAAAGGGTGTCACCTTATGGAAACACCCATATTATCATTACAATATTACAATAAAAAATACAGTATTGTCTGTAATAAATACCCCTGAGGTGTAATTTCTTTTGTTAAAAAGGGAAGCTATACAGTGTAAAATCAATTTTGGTCAACCAATATCGGGCACTTTTCACTCATAACATCCAAACTAAACACCTTTCAGCTCTAAGATTTCACAGGGTAAATGAGAAAAATAGTAGCTTTCGCTAAACACCAAAATTTTGATCACTTCCGGTAAATTATGAGATTCTGGGGATGAGGCTATTAGTTATTGGGACAATGACCTTTAACCCTCATCTACCTGAGCCCTTTTTTGTAACAAAACTCCCGAAGGGGGGGGGTCCTTGTGATTTTCATTACTGAACATCCAATTCCTATAAATTTGGTACCACAGGATAGCTTAGAGTTTCTTCTATTCATTGGTACCAAAATAAGTACCAACATTCCCATTATGAAGTCACTATGATGTCTTAAGTTGAGGAAAGTATGAAAATACTGGATATAGGGTGGAAAATTGGTATTTTGCAATTTTTTACTGACTCAAAAACATAGCACCTAAACACTCTTGAGTATGAACCTAGTCGTTTCTCATCAAGTAGAGTAAAAAACCTGCATGAAAATCAGATATTCCTAACTTTTTTGTTTTGCATTTTCCTTTTTTGATTTGTTAATAATTTGTCACCTGACAAACGGCAAAGCTCTTCTCCAGGATGAGATTACCTCCTGCTCACACCATATTAAAGGTGCAACGAGAGATTTTGAGGCACCCAAATACTGTGTCATAATAGTAATTTCATATAGATTAGACACTCAATAGATTTGCTACCTTGTATTTGCCAACAGAAATGTCTTAAAAGAGAGAAAACAAGTGATTTTGATTAGCTTATATTTCAATATAAAATATACGCTGAATTTCGTATTTGCTCCTATACGAAATTAGAAATTTCACAATTTTTGTACCAAAGAAACATTTCTCAGCTTAATCCTTTCAGATGGGGATATTTTGATGGAAAGCTTTGCATCAGGGCAAAAATCAGTACTTTCGATTTTTTAGGTACACCTGATATGTGAAATCTCTTGTTGCACCTTTAAAGCGGCACTGGCACATTTTCACAAAATATGAAATTTCTTCAATTTGCTCTCAAATGATAGTCTAGGCCATTGGAAGAACAGAGATATATTTTACACATAAAAATAACATACCCCAAAACAGAGGACATTGATATGAGGATAAAGACATCCAGGTAATTTGTAGGCCAACTTTTAAGATTTCCATAACTTTAATCAACAAATGTGTATATTACATGAATATTTTTGACTCGTACTCACTGATATTAAAACCACAAAGGTTATAGACCGGTCAAACAGTGTGCATAGCGTGGGAAACATGCATACGGCGTGCGTGTTAATCATTTTGGGTGAGGGCTTTTGTATATAAAAGCTTTACAACCATGCAAAAATATCGATTTTGAAAAATCTTGAGGGCGCACTATTTTTCAAATGTGCCAGTGTCTCTTTAAGAGGCATTACTTTTCGCAAATTACAAATTTAAGAATTAAACTATATACCATTTAGTAAGAATTGTTTCACAGATTTGAAAGGAGAGCACCCTTATTTTGTTATGTCTTTTAAGTTGCCTGCAATCTCAATGACAAAAAGCTGTCAATTGTTATCATGGTTATTCATTTGGATTAAAGGGTAACCAGTGGTTGTACCAAGTACGGGAGCAAGGAGCAGGGCCGTATGCAGGATTTATTTGTGGGCCTTTTGCCCCTTTTGTGGAATTTGGTGTCTAAAGAAAGCTACTATTTTTCTCATTTACCCTGTGAAATCTTGGGTTAAAAGATGATTGGTTTGGATGCACAAGCAAAAAGTGCCTTAGTTTGATTGACCAAAATTAATTTTACAGAGCATTCTATGGGCTTACAAAATTGACATGAAACTTTACAGAAGGGCATTAGGGGTAAAGATTATTTAATCAAGATGCAAGACACCTTTAATACTGTCCTGGAGTCTCCTGATTTTGAGCTATAGTGAAATGGAATTAATTTGT